>CALYLW010000328.1:475795-508285 GCA_944989445.1 Ampullaceana balthica | reverse complement strand
CTACTCAGTGCTATCTCATGGCCTCATACCTACTCAGTGCTATCTCATGGCCTCATACCTACTCAGTGCTTATCTCATGGCCTCATACCTACTCAGTGCTTATCTCATGGCCTCATACCTACTCAGTGCTTATCTCATGGCCTCATACCTACTCAGTGCTTATCTCATGGCCTCATACCTACTCAGTGCTTATCTCATGGCCTCATACCTACTCAGTGCTTATCTCATGGCCTCATACCTACTCAGTGCTTATCTCATGGCCTCATACCTACTCAGTGCTTATCTCATGGCCTCATACCTACTCAGTGCTTATCTCATGGCCTCATACCTACTCAGTGCTTATCTCATTCCCTCATACCTACTCAGTGCTTATCTCATTCCCTCATACCTACTCAGTGCTTATCTCATTCCCTCATACCTACTCAGTGCTTATCTCATTCCCTCATACCTACTCAGTGCTTATCTCATTCCCTCATACCTACTCAGTGCTTATCTCATTCCCTCATACCTACTCAGTGCTTATCTCATTCCCTCATACCTACTCAGTGCTTATCTCATTCCCTCATACCTACTCAGTGCTTATCTCATTCCCTCATACCTACTCAGTGCTTATCTCATTCCCTCATACCTACTCAGTGCTTATCTCATTCCCTCATACCTACTCAGTGCTTATCTCATGCCTCATACCTACTCAGTGCTTATCTCATTCCCTCATACCTACTCAGTGCTTATCTCATTCCCTCATACCTACTCAGTGCTTATCTCATTCCCTCATACCTACTCAGTGCTTATCTCATTCCCTCATACCTACTCAGTGCTTATCTCATTCCCTCATACCTACTCAGTGCTTATCTCATTCCCTCATACCTACTCAGTGCTTATCTCATTCCCTCATACCTACTCAGTACTTATCTCATTCCCTCATACCTACTCAGTGCTTATCTCATTCCCTCATACCTACTCAGTGCTTATCTCATTCCCTCATACCTACTCAGTGCTTATCTCATTCCCTCATACCTACTCAGTACTTATCTCATTCCCTCATACCTACTCAGTGCTTATCTCATTCCCTCATACCTACTCAGTGCTTATCTCATTCCCTCATACCTACTCAGTGCTTATCTCATTCCCTCATACCTACTCAGTGCTTATCTCATTCCCTCATACCTACTCAGTGCTTATCTCATTCCCTCATACCTACTCAGTGCTTATCTCATTCCCTCATACCTACTCAGTGCTTATCTCATTCCCTCATACCTACTCAGTGCTTATCTCATTCCCTCATACCTACTCAGTGCTTATCTCATTCCCTCATACCTACTCAGTGCTTATCTCATTCCCTCATACCTACTCAGTGCTTATCTCATTCCCTCATACCTACTCAGTGCTTATCTCATTCCCTCATACCTACTCAGTGCTTATCTCATTCCCTCATACCTACTCAGTGCTTATCTCATTCCCTCATACCTACTCAGTACTTATCTCATTCCCTCATACCTACTCAGTGCTTATCTCATTCCCTCATACCTACTCAGTGCTTATCTCATTCCCTCATACCTACTCAGTGCTTATCTCATTCCCTCATACCTACTCAGTACTTATCTCATTCCCTCATACCTACTCAGTGCTTATCTCATTCCCTCATACCTACTCAGTACTTATCTCATTCCCTCATACCTACTCAGTGCTTATCTCATTCCCTCATACCTACTCAGTGCTTATCTCATTCCCTCATACCTACTCAGTGCTTATCTCATTCCCTCATACCTACTCAGTGCTTATCTCATTCCCTCATACCTACTCAGTGCTTATCTCATTCCCTCATACCTACTCAGTGCTTATCTCATTCCCTCATACCTACTCAGTGCTTATCTCATTCCCTCATACCTACTCAGTACTTATCTCATTCCCTCATACCTACTCAGTGCTTATCTCATGGCCTCATACCTACTCAGTGCTTATCTCATAGCCTCATACCTACTCAGTGCTTATCTCATTCCCTCATACCTACTCAGTGCTTATCTCATTCCCTCATACCTACTCAGTGCTTATCTCATGGCCTCATACCTACTCAGTGCTTATCTCATTCCCTCATACCTACTCAGAGCTTATCTCATTCCCTCATACCTACTCAGTGCTTATCCCATTCCCACATACCTACTCAGTGCTTATCTCATGGCCTCATACTTGCTCAGTACTTATCTCATTCCCTCATACCTACTCAGAGCTTATCTCATTCCCTCATACCTACTCAGTGCTTATCCCATTCCCACATACCTACTCAGTGCTTATCTCATTCCCTCATACTTGCTCAGTGCTTATCTCATTCCCTCATACTTACTCAGTGCTTATCTCATGGCCTCATACCTACTCAGTGCTTATCTCATTCCCTCATACCTACTCAGTACTTATCTCATTGCCTCATACCTACTCAGTGCTTATCTCATGGCCTCATACCTATTCAGTGCTTATCTCATGGCCTCATACCTACTCAGTGCTTATCTCATGGCCTCATACCTACTCAGTGCTTATCTCATGGCCTCATACCTACTCAGTGCTATCTCATGGCCTCATACCTAGTCAGTGCTTATCTCATTCCCTCATACCTACTCAGTGCTTATCTCATGGCCTCATACCTACTCAGTGCTATCTCATGGCCTCATACCTAGTCAGTGCTTATCTCATTCCCACATACCTACTCAGTGCTTATCTCATGGCCTCATACCTACTCAGTACTTATCTCATTCCCACATACCTACTCAGTGCTTATCTCATGGCCTCATACCTACTCAGTGCTTATCTCATGGCCTCATACCTACTCAGTGCTTATCTCATGGCCTCATACCTACTCAGTGCTTATCTCATGGCCTCATACCTACTCAGTGCTATCTCATGGCCTCATACCTAGTCAGTGCTTATCTCATTCCCTCATACCTACTCAGTGCTTATCTCATTCCCTCATACCTACTCAGTGCTTATCTGATTTATTCTTCTCTATTTCAATTTTGACAAGTTATCCAACTGCTGACTGGGGGAGGGGGCATCAGCTGACTAACAATACGTGCAACGCTGATGTAATAGTAAATGTAAGGATTTATTAGCCTTCCCACTTAGATAACACATTTATGTAATAACAAATGTAAGGATTTATTAGCCTTCCCACTTAGATAACACATTTATGTAATAACAAATGTAAGGATTTATTAGCCTTCCCATTTCGACCACCGCGAAGTTTTATTTGACGCTGTTTATTTTTGATGGTTTATTTTCCATTCCCCTGAGGAGTCAGACCCTAGAGTTCATCTCTTATTTTGAAGTATAAAAAAGTTGGTTCTCTGGTCTGGATTCTTAAAAGCGTTTCTGGTTGTTAGTTATTTAATATTTTTTGTGTTGTTGTAGGAGGGGAGGCAGGTGGGGGTAGTTACGGGAATAATCTATGTCTATCTATCTATGGCAGGGGTTCCTAACCAGTGGTGCATGCACCCCCTAGGGGTGCATGAGCAGGTTCCAGGGGGTGCATGAACCATTCAGAGAAAAAAAAGAAAAAGAGGAAGAAAAAAAAAGAAGAAGGAAAAAAAATTATTGCTCGGTTCGCTGAAAAGGTCTTAAAAACGTTCATTGTAAGCCATTATTCGTCATTGAAACATAAAATCTTGACTTGAGCACCCAATTCCGGTCATTAAAAACATCAACTTCGTCTGTTAAAAATTTGTCTGCGACTCGTAAGACTTTCCAATTGTCATCACCCCCTAAAAATCGCTAATAAATAATAAAAAAAGAGAGAGATGGAACACAAAAGCCTCAGTGCTTCCTCTGTGGAAAAATCATGTGCAATGACAACATGAAGCCTGTTAGACTCCGACAGCACTTGGAGAAAGTCCATCCATCCAATTCCAAGGACAGTATTGAGGTCTTCAAGCAGAAGAGAGCTCGCTTCTTGACCTCAGGTACCTTGCCCAAGCTTGGATTTTCTTTGTCACAGAATCCTGTACTGGAGGCATCATTCAAGGTTACATATTGTTCAGGGAACAAGAATCCCCACACCACTGGAGAACTTTGGTGAAGCCTTGTGCTCTGGAGATGGTGGAACTGATGTGTGGTCACCAGCAGAGGAAGCAGGTTGAGAAAGTTCCTTTGTCCAATGACACTATTCATTCCAGGATTAGTGATATGCCTGCAGACATTCTGGATCAAGTCTTGTGCGAGATGAGAAGCAGTCCTTTTCCATTTAGCATGCAGCTGGATGAATCCACTGATATAGCACAATGCAGTCAGATTCTTTAATTAACCACGTTTTATTAACTGCTTTCGTTCATGTGTTTTGTTTGTCTGTCCACAATATTTCAAATCTGCCAACGTAAAATTAAACCACTTCCGATGGTCCTAGAGATCTCAAAAGTTTACCACATAGATCTTGGATGACAATGCATTGTATCAAAATTTCAGATCGATCGAATGTACCTTTATTAAAATATTGAACTTTTTAGTTTATCTATATATAAACATCTCCACCGTCTGCTTTTGTTGACATCCATGAGTTCACCCCGTGACCACATCACCGTGTTTCTAAAACGTTGGGAGGATGCTTATGGGGTGTTTGGTATAACAAAAGATAGAGGTTAAAAAATATTTTTAAAAACCACGTTTTTGTAAGTGGACTAAAAATAATAAAATAAATAGAGGTAAAAAAATATTTTTATAAACCACGTTTTCATAAGTGTACTAAAATGAAGAAAATACTTTAAAACTAATAAGTTCAAGTACTTTCATATAATATGACTAAAAACGTGGGGCGGGTGTTTGGTATAAAAATTAAAGATTTATAATTAAGAAGGCAAAAAAGATATCTATAAGTGAGAGAATGAGTGAACTGCATATGTAAACCCTCATAAGCTACGGGAACAATAGCAACTACTTTAGTCCTAATTTTGGGTTATGTGCTTTTCAGATTTGCCATTGGTCACATAACTAAATGATGAGCTATAGCAGTGGCCCTCAAACATGTATTTTTTCTTTATTCAAATTCTAATACCATAACTTGTGGCTAATAACTTGTGGCTTGTGGGATTGAAATTCCCGAGAAGGATTTTGTTGTCTTGAATACGTACAGTTTGACGACAGATAGAGTTGAAAATGTTGTTTATAAAAAAATATGATGAAAGTTCCAAATTTAAACTTGCTTCTTTACTTTACCCCCATCCCACCCAAAAGCTGCGGTGGAGCAGAATTTTGATCTCTTTGCCGTGGGTGGACATGGCAATTCTATTTGCTCTCCGCTAGTTGTGGGTGGACATGGCAATTCTATTTGCTCTCCGCAAGTCGTGGGCGGACATGGCAATTCTATTTGCTCTCCGCAAGTCGTGGGTGGACATGGCAATTCTATTTTCTCTCCGCTAGTCGTGGGCGGACATGGCAATTCTATTTGCTCTCCGCTAGTCGTGGGTGGACATGGCAATTCTATTTGCTCTCCGCTAGTCGTGGGTGGACATGGCAGTTCTATTTGCTCTCCGCTAGTCGTGAGTGGACATGGCAATTCTATTCGCTCTCCGGTAGTCGTGAGTGGACATGGCAATTCTATTCGCTCTCCGCTAGTCCTTTGACCCAGAGAATACAAGCAAAAAATAATAATTTTAAAAATAAAAATAATAACTAACTCACGAATTAAAGTTAAAGTGAAATGAACAATGTAAACGTTCAGCGTAGAAACAAAGTAATGGCATTCACAAAATTGAAATAGCGATTGTGCTTTGGAAAAAATATAAATTAGAAAACAGCTTTCTAACGCAATTTGGATCGACGTAAATTGTTCAACATACCCCTATTGGGAAATCTAAAACTATTATTGAATAAGGAGATGTTTATAATTGATTATTTTATTTGATTGTAAGGAGTTGAGAGTTCAATTGTACCAGTACGAAAAGCTTCTGTCAGGTCAAGTAAGTTTAGTATTCACCTCGTTCACAGATACTTCAACATTCCATCTCCAAAGAGTTCCACTAAGCAAAGTTATAAACAAAAAGTTTGTTTAAGAAACAAACTACATTTAAATGCTTCTAAAGGTTTGCAACGCCTATAAATAGAACATTTAAAATTTAAAGGTGTACGAAGAAAATGTCCATCTGCCATCTGCTTTACTTTAATCCAACTTAAAGAAATTCTTCGCAATAAGTTTCAGTTAAATGATTGCTCATTTTGGAATACATGAGTGAACCAATCGCTGCTCCATTGCATGAATGAGATCATTTGACGCAAGTGTCGGTGTAGGCTTGAAGGGAAAAAAAAAGAAATTCTATTTAAACATTTTCAACAGCAACTTGTCTTATCATTATATCATTGACGTCAACACAGAATTATTCTATAATGACATAAACTCATCTCTCTCCCAAATGCTATATACTATTAGTATATACTCAGGGCTAGTTACCTGACATGACGGGAATGTTTGCACTTTAATTATGGGATGCTAATTACATGAGCTTACGTGCATGTGTAAAAAATAGCTTGACTTGAGTTTAAGATACAACTTTCATCAACGCCCCATTTACCTTCTCACATTTGTCGACAAATGGAGTGTAGTTATTGATGTCTCAGGCAAAGTGATTGTATAACTAATCTATGCGTCCGATACCAGAAACAGGGATTGTATAACTGATCCATGGGTCCGATACCAGACACAATGATTGTATAACTGATCCATGGGTCCGATACCAGACACAATGATTGTATAACTGACCTATGGGTCCGATACCAGACACATTGATTGTATAACTGATCCATGGGTCCGATACCAGACACAATGATTGTATAACTGATCCATGGGTCCGATACCAGACACAATGATTGTATAACTGATCCATGGGTCCGATACCAGACACAATAATTGTATACCTGATCCATGGGTCCGATACCAGACACAATGATTGTATAACTGAACCATGGGTCCGATACCAGACACAATGATTGTATAACTGATCCATGGGTCCGATACCAGACACAATGATTGTATAACTGAACCATGGGTCCGATACCAGACACAATGATTGTATAACTGATCCATGGGTCCGATACCAGACACAATGATTGTATAACTGATCCATGGGTCCGATACCAGACACAATGATTGTATAACTGAACCATGGGTCCGATACCAGACACAATGATTGTATAACTGATCCATGGGTCCGATACCAGACACAATGATTGTATAACTGAACCATGGGTCCGATACCAGACACAATGATTGTATAACTGATCTATGGGTCCGATACCACACACAATGATGTATAACTGATCTATGGGTCCGATACCAAGCACAGTGATTGTATATCTGATCCATGGGTCCGATACGTGGTTGGCTTAGTTAACCTCTCTGTCAGGACGTTATTTTATATTGTCCACTCAATCAGTTACAATGATTGTATAACAGACCTCTCTGTCAGGACGTTATTTTATATTGCCCATTGAGTCAATCAGTTACAGTGATTGTATAACAGACCTCTCTGTCAGGACGTTATTTTATATTGTCCACTCAATCAGTTACAATGATTGTATAACAGACCTCTCTGTCAGGACGTTATTTTATATTGTCCACTCAATCAGTTAAAGTGATTGTATAACAGACCTCTCTGTCTGGATGTTATTTTATATTGTCCACTCAATCAGTTACAGTGATTGTATAACAGACCTCTCTGTCTGGATGTGATTTTATATTGTCCACTCAATCAGTTACAGTGATTGTATAACAGACCTCTCTGTCTGGATGTTATTTTATATTGTCCACTCAATCAGTTACAGTGATTGTATAACAGACCTCTCTGTCTGGATGTGATTTTATATTGTCCACTCAATCAGTCACAGTGATTGTATAACAGACCTCTCTGTCTGGATGTTATTTTATATTGTCCACTCAATCAGTTACAGTGATTGTATAACAGACCTCTCTGTCTGGATGTTATTTTATATTGTCCACTCAATCAGTCACAGTGATTGTATAACAGACCTCTCTGTCTGGATGTTATTTTATATTGTCCAATCTATCAGTTACAGTGATTGTATAACAGACCTCTCTGTCTGGATGTTATTTTGCAATTGACCTATCAGTTTGATGAAAATATTATAATTATTGACCTATCAGATAATCAGACCAACTTAATAGCAACATTCTTTTTGCCCATTGTGTGTGTGTTGAACTAAGTGCTACACTACACAATGTCTCATTACTGTTACAGTCACTGAAAGAACACTGATTTATTTTGTCGGTGGTTCACGTACTTTATGAGATCAACAATTCTCTTCTAAGATTTGAGTTTTTCTGAAAATGTCTACTATGAATGGTTGTGTTACCTTTAAGTAAGCAGAATGTTGATATGATATTTTCAGCTAAATGCTTCTTTTACTTGCTTGATCATTAAAAATAAATAAATGTAAACTCCTTTTAATAAGATGCTTTGATGTCTGTTGAATCTCTTAATGTTAGTAGTTGAAGAGGTTACAAAAAAAAACGTTATTGGGAATACCAAATGACTGTAGTACACGCTTTCATATGAAGTATGATTAGAGTTAATTTACCCTAATTCAATATCTGACACCAGAAGCATTTCATTTTAATCCAGTTTTAAATTCAATGAATGGACACTTTCAATTTTCGATTTGCAAATAGAGGCGCAGCGACATTTTTATGACATCTTAGAAATTTGACAATTTTATCACTGCTCGCCGAAACAACAAGCTTGCTTAGGGCCATTGACAGTTTGAGAAAAGTCGCAGTGAAAAAAAGATCACTCAAGCCTTGACTCTTCAGTGCAACCAGTGAGAAGATTAACTCTTCCTACAGAGATGTTTACTAACACCGTGGAGCTGCACCAACAATTACACTAATAACTTAGAATTGGGGGAAAACCCGGCCATGGGGTCAAAGGGTCGTCGGGAGGATTATTTTAAAAAAATAAATACAAAAAAAACATGACCCAGAGTTTCTCGTTCCTTAACAGCCACTCCATAATATTTAAAACCCCCCCCCCTCCCCAAAGCCAATAAAATAGCATTTTCATATTTCATGGTTTAGTCTTCATTACTTTTTCTTTTATATTTAATTATATATATTTTTTTAAGGCCAGAAAAAAAAGGGGGGGGGGTGATCCGCAAAAATGTAGGCATACACACCCACATATATATTTATGTGGGTGTGTATATATATAATATATAAATTATATATATAATTGTTTACCTTTTAGATGTTTGGTACATAAATTATATATATTTACATCAATATTGCATATAAGCTTGCGGATCTTTGTCGTGTTTTTTATATTGTTATTTTTTAAAATGTTATTATTGTTGTTCTATTTTTAAAATCCTCTCGATGACCTTTCCACACCATTTTGGTTTACAATGACTTTACCTCATTTCCCGGAGTTCCACCGGAAACTTTGAGAAGTTGTGAAAGTGTTTCTCATCTGTTTATCAGCGGGCTACACAGCGCTGCAGGCTAAACACTTGGTGCCGTCTCGTTTTACCCCAGTAAAATACAAAAACTAACAAAAATCCACAAACGTTTTGCTACCGGCTTAAAAAGAAAATTCCCATTCATCAATGTTATTTATGAGTTGTTGTTGTTTTTTTTGTTTTTTTGGTATGCCACCCACAGTTTCTTGGGAATTCCGAATTCAATACTGAAAGGTTGCGGCCAAAATAATTTTTTCCTGAACCTAATAGACTTACCACTTTTGCAAGCGACGACCTTACGACGAGGATAAAAATACGTTTCTAGCACTTTGAAAAACTAAAACAAAAGAAACAAATTAACTTAGATTCTTCTTAAACTTAAAAGTTAAGAACGAAAAGGACATGCTAAGTTTACATTGACCAAACGGAGAAGCTATATTTGGAACTTTGTGTCATGCGAAATTTCCTTGAAGTGAATGACATGCTAAATTTCCTTAAACAAAAAGACTCCCTCTTTTGATGATTAAAATGACATTATTAATCTCTTTGAAGCTGAAGTAGTTTACGACGTTTCAAATTTCTTTGAGACAAAGTGACGAGGTAATTTTTCGTGGTTTAAAAAATTATATGACATTTTAACTTTGCCTTGCACAAAAAGACATTTAAACTTTGCCTTGCACAAAGGGACATTTAAACTTTGCCTTGCACAAAAGGACATTTATACGTTGCCTTGACCAAGATATATATTGACGCGTCTTGACCAAAACGTCTGCTCTAATGATGCATGTCCTGTGAACTTGTGTGTAAACTCAAAACACACACACTCACAAACGCATGGGCTCGAGGATTTGATTCGTTATCTAATATATAAAGCTCAGTTGTTTGTATGTTTGTATGTTTCACTTTTCGACTTTCTGTTAGACAATCACGGAAAAACCAAATGACGGACGGGGACAAAATTTGGCAGGACGGTTCCTTTTACCCTGAAGGTGGTTTCAAGTTAGTTTTTGTAATTGACCCTTTTGCCCGAATGCCGTAAATTAAATAATAAGAAAATGCAGAGACAAAGAATAAAAAATTTAACCTCATTTCTGTATTGAACAAATTTACGCGGACGTTCAAATGCCGTTCAAAGCGAGTTACTTTTGCTGACGTTTTTTTTCCCCAATACTTTATTTTCAGCGGTGCGCATTCAAAAAATATTATAATGTCTAATTACGGTGCGCACATTTTCGTGTACGCTTCATAATTTGAGCTGTGTAGTACAAATAATTGTCATTTTCTTTACTGTTACTTTCTATATATTAGATAGACACGTAAACATATTTAATTACACCTACCACACGAAACATTAGATTTAATTGTTTACACGTTTAAATTTAATTGCGAATTTGTTTTAATTATTGACTGTTCCATAACTCGACATTTAATAAAAACCTATTTATGTAATACTTGTGTCAGTATTTTTTTCAAGGCTTCATTTTTAGCGGTGCGCGTTCTAAAATCTTTTATCGCCTGAATACTGTGCGCACATTTTCGTGTACGTATCTTAAATTTAGCTGTGTCCTATTAATATAACATTTATATTTTGTTTGTCTTTTACATAAGCTATTTTTTTTAACATAACCTATACACTTATACTATTTAAACTTAGGCTACCGGACCTATTAACGTAAGTAGATTAAACTAAATATAGTGATCCTGAAAACGCTTAATTATTTTGTATTGCGAATTGAATATGTTATGTTCATTCCTTTGATGATGGATTAACATAGGCTATTTTTAAAATCAATTATTGTCATGGTTTCAAGTTGCGTTTTTAACATAAAATTGATTTGTTTTTTTGTTGTTTTTTTAAATTAGGAATATAGCCTAATTTCTTTATTTATCTTTATTATCTTTATCTCATAGACGCTGTTGCAAATATTGTATTAATTACAATTGTGTTTCGATGCAGTGTCGTAAATATATAAGAGCTTTTTTTAGTGACGACAGTGACAGAGATCTTTTGGAAACATGTCAACAAAGAAGTGTCCTTTTTTTAATGGATACAAACAAACAAACATAAAAATATCAACTGAGCTTTATATATTACATATGCGTTTAAATTATTTTTATTTTAATTATTTTCACGATGCATTGTGTTAATATTTTACATTCAATGAATAAAATTGGGATTTAAAAAAATTTAATTCATAACTCGACATTTAATTAAAAAACCATAGATGTAGCGAGTTTATTTTATGTTGAAAGTGATGGCCTGTTTCAAATAAACTTACACTTTAAAACAGTCTACTTAAGCTTTAAATACACTATATATTATAAACTTTCGCTACCGAACGTATTAACAAAACTTGACTAAATTTAATGAAGTGATCCTGAAAACGCTTAATTAATAGGAATTGCGAATTGAATATGTTTTTATGTTCATTCCTTTGTATTCAGAATAGCACAGGCCATTTCTAAAATTGCCTTTTAATCATTTTTAAGATGCACTCATTAACAGACGGTTGAATATTTTTTTTTCATTTTATTTTATTTTTCAGATATAAAATATGGTATGTGTGTGTGCATTGAATATAATTTACAAAATATGATGCCTTATCCGAAATAGGGAACACAAAAAAAAGATTCATTTTTGAAATTATACACATAAACCGTATATATAAATCGTAAAATATAGAGACATAAAAAATGTTAAATAGTATTTCCCTGTACACACACTTATGAATACGTCAAAAGGAGGAGTTCTTTTGGTGCAGTACATTTACTTTATAACAAGACTTTATTTTATGCGGCCAGCTTTCTATATTGTCTAAATATGGTGTGCACATTTTTTATATCATTTTAATACGACCGTTTTTTTAAAAAAGTTATTTTAGAAAGCACATTTATAATTTTGTTTATTTGCGCTATGAGTCACTTAGCTTTTGCCTTTTAAATGGATAATGCCACATGTTCTTTATCTCATAGACGTGGTTACAAGTATTATATAGCTTACAATTGTGATACAATGCAGTTTCGTAATTATATATTAAATTTTTGAGTGACGAGGGGGGTAGAGCTCTTTCGGAAAACATATAAGTTATGTTAATTTTGTACAAGTGGGAATGAAATTGTAAATTTAGTTATTATGGCCGGCAAGAATCTTTATTTAATAAATCATATCTTTTAAATAGTAAGGTTATGTTAAAAGGCACTGCATTAAGTGAAAACAAGTCACGCGGTAAAATGGCATATCTTTGCTTCTCATACGATTTTATCTAAATAGATGATTCTGAAATTTAACTTGGCAAATAAAAATTGTAATAACCAGCAACTAATACTTGGATAAAGGGTCAGCACACTCCCGCTACCAAGTGCGGGTATTTTTCTAGTTATGAATGTTAAATACTAGAGCAGTGATGGCGAACCTTTTTGGGGTCACGTGAACTCACGTGCCCAAAATTCACCCCCCCCCCACACACATATCAAAGTGCCAACACTCGCAAATTACTCCCATGAAACCCGAAAATGAGGGTGTGTCTGTGTTGGTTTGTTAAGGAAGTACTATTTTAGACGCGTGCCGGCTGATGAGGCTATGCGTGCCGACTATGGCGCGCGTGCCAAAGGTTCGCCATCACTGTACTAGAGCAACGATGGCCAAACTGTTGCTCGCGAGCCGCGTGTGGCTCTTCAGTGATCAAATTCAATGTCTCGATCGATTTATGAAAATGAAACTTTTCATTTTAAATGTAAAATATAAAAATAAATGAAAAAAAAATAATGACTGAAAATTTTGTGGGCTTTAATTAAATTTTAAAAGTGGAAGGAAGCGAATGGTTTCTGATTGGTTAATAATGTAAAATGCTACATTTCTGGTTCCGGTTTCGGTAAAAATCCTTATTTCGAAGTTTAGACCAATGCTGTTAGTCCAAATAAAGTTAGTAACTTATTATTTACAAGTTAAAAGAAACTAAATATAAAGAAGAAAATAGAAGTATTCTATCAGAATGGAAAGACGGTCAGACGGTCAGACGGTCAGACGGTCAGAGGGTCAGACGGTCAGAGGGTCAGACGGTCAGAGGGTCAGACGGTCAGAGGGTCAGACGGTCAGAGGGTCAGACGGTCAGAGGGTCAGACGGTCAGACGGTCAGAGGTTCAGACGGTCAGACGGTCAGGCGGTCAGACGGTCAGACGGTCAGACGGTCAGAGGGTCAGACGGTCAGAGGGTCAGACGGTCAGAGGGTCAGACGGTCAGAGGGTCAGACGGTCAGACGGTCAGAGGTTCAGACGGTCAGACGGTCAGGCGGTCAGACGGTCAGACGGTCAGACGGTCAGACGGTCAGAGGTTCAGACGGTCAGGCGGTCAGACGGTCAGGCGGTCAGACGGTCAGAGGGTCAGACGGTCAGACGGTCAGACGGTCAGACGGTCAGATGGTCAGACGGTCAGGCGGTCAGAGGGTCAGACGCTCAGACGGTCAGAGGGTCAGAGGGTCAGACGGTCAGAGGGTCAGACGGTCAGACGGTACGCCAACTTGCCTCTTCTGCCAAACACGAACACCCGCTAGCCAATTACAAGTGTAGCAATTTGAAGCGACGCTATGTCAAAAGTCATGAATAGTTTACATCGCAGTATCCTCTGCACTGTGAATTAAGAAAAATCAAGCTTGCTGAGTTAAAGTCTTGAATGTTTTAGCAGCAGCAGACACTATTTCTGCCTTCAGCAAAGGGTTTCATGTGGGAAAACAAAAAGGGGAAAAAATATATTGATCAATTTGATATTCTTTTACCGTCTTTTTCTTAATAACTTGCTTATCGGATTATAAAATAACATCATATGAAACAAATGTAGATTGAATAGACTATTGAAAACATTAAATTTAAGACCAAACGAACATGTGAAAGTGGTAGACAATAAAGAATTTGATGATGCTTCAAAAATGTATGTATATCTTGAAGTGTAAACAAGGACATCTTCCTATATGTTCAAGTTAATGTTTTCTCTTTAATAGAGTCAGAAAAATTAAGACACCATTTTTAAAAATATAATTTTGTTCTCACCACATCTAATCCGGCATTTCTGAACTCTGGTGTTTCATGCATTCTTTTTTTTAGAATTTCTTTGTCTTAATGCTTCCAATCGGGCAATTCATGCGTTTCAAGTCTTCTTTTTTCTGACACTCTTTTTCTTACTGTCTCCAGTCTCAATTTTCTAGACTCATGCGTTTCAAGTCGTCTTTTTTCTGACACTCTTTTTCTTACTGTCTCCAGTCTCAATTTTCTAGATTCATGCGTTTCAAGTCTTCTTTTTTCTGACACTCTTTTTCTTACTGTCTCCAGTCTCACTTTTCTAGATTCATGCGTTTCAAGTCGTCTTTGTTCTGACACTCTTTTTCTTACTGTCTCCAGTCTCACTTTTCTAGATTCATGCGTTTCAAGTCGTCTTTGTTCTGACGCTGTTTTTCTTACTGTCTCCAGTCTCAATTTTCTAGATTCATGTGTGTCCAGTCTCCTTTTTTTAGAAGCTCTTATCCGTAGTGTTTCCAGTCTAGATTTTCTAGTTTCCTGTGCTTCTAGTATTCTTTTTTCTAAAGTTCCCTTTCTATGTCCAGTCGTGACTTTCTTGATTCTTGTGTTTCTTGTATTTTTTCATTATCAAATGTGAGACTTTCGTCGTTAAATCTGTCTTTTTGTTGTTCTGAATGCTTGTTTACCATATTGGCTGTTTCTATTAGGCACAAAACTGTTGAATTGATCTCCGATTTTTAAAATATTTTTAAATCCTCTTTTTCAGAAGTAGAAGCCAGTATTTTATCTCTTACATCTTCCATCATTAATGACCTTTGTAGAGTCTTTTTTACGGCAGCAGAAGATTTTCTTCCGATTGAACTTTTATTCTTTCTAGACAGTGTTTGTAAAATCCACACAAATAAGAAGTAATCTAATGTAAATCTCAATTAAAAAATTAATTAGTTTAATCCGATTTCAGATATGTTTGATCAAAGTTATAGACTTGCATGCAATACAAAACAATAACATTATACAATTATTATTTGATGGATTTCAGATGATTTCATTAAAATTTTTATAATATATAATGTGAAATAAAAATAACAACAAACGTATATGATGAATAGATATGGCGTCTAATTCCGGACATAACATATAAGTTTATTAGTGGTGCAATTTAGCGCGTCATATATTTATCTTAAAGTGTAGCGGAATTTTTTTTAAATAAAATTTTTATTTATAAGTATAATTGTACCGTAGAGTTGTATTTGAAGGTAAATTTGACAAAGTTTCCACCATGTTTTAATAATTGTGTATAGATTAGATATTACATGATTTTTTTTTATTCTTCTTGAAAGCAAGCAAAATTCTAAATTATTGGTAAAATAGAGACCACAATTAGAATAAACAAACATGTTTTGAATTATGAACAGAAAGCACACATAAGAGAGTATGTTGTACATGCGTATGAATCAATTTTTTAAAAATAATTTTTTATAAAGCCACACATTTGACAGATAGATAATACTAAAGCTACTTAATAAATGGCTGATTGTTATTGTCGAAGTGAGAAAACCTCACTGTGTGGTACCTAGCTGTTAAAGATAAAGATGGCCAGAGTAGGATAAAGGGGTTTAGGAAGGTAAAGATAAATGGTCCTGATAGACTGAGTGTTTCCAAGCGGAGAGAGGTTGTTGATAGACTGAGTGTTTCCAAGCGGAGAGAGGTTGTTGATAGACTGAGTGTTTCCAAGCGGAGAGAGGTTGTTGATAGACTGAGTGTTTCCAAGCAGAGAGAGGTTGTTGATAGACTGAGTGTTTCCAAGCGGGAGAGAGGTTGTTGATAGACTGAGTGTTTCCAAGCGGAGAGAGGTTGTTGATAGACTGAGTGTTTCCAAGCGGGAGAGAGGTTGTTGATAGACTGAGTGTTTCCAAGCGGAGAGAGGTTGTTGATAGACTGAGTGTTTCCAAGCGGAGAGAGGTTGTCAGTATTCTTTGCAAAGTTTGTAAGAAAAACTCTCTCACTCATGGGATTATTAATTTTGTGTGTCTTATTTTTCATATCAATAAATGGATATATAGACACTATACAATGCACATATATTTAAGTTTATTTTGTGTTTGTAAACTTAATCAAATCCTTAGAAAACTATGAAAATAATAGCAGAAAAAATAGTAGCGACCGTGCATAGTGTGACAATGGTATTGAAATAAAGAATATATGAAAGAATGTACTTAAGTAACATAATGAAAAAAAAGCGTATGCATTGTTATGTAATTGTAAAACGAAAGTAGCTGTTAATATTGTAACGTATAATAATAAAATGACAATGCTCAATTTAAAACGCGTACACGAAAAAGTGGACACCATAAATAAAGATTAAGGAAAGCGCCATCAGGCAATAAAAGATTTTAGAAAGTGCACCGCTGCATATAATGTATAGGAAAAAAATAATGAACTCGTTTTGAATGTCCGCATGAAGCTGTTCAATATGGGCAGTGAGATATAATTTATTTCTCTTTTGTCTCAATAAATTTTCTGATTTTTTTATTTACTGCGTTCGGGCAAAAGCAATGATTACAAAAACTATACCAAAACCATCTGCAGGTTAAAAGGAACCGTCCTGCCAAATTTGGTCCATGTCTGTCAGTCATTTGATTTTTAAATGAAAGCGGGACAGACAGCGGCGACACACATACATACAAACACCAACTGAGCTTTATATATCATAGATAGATAGATAATAAAGGTGACTCATTATGAATTGCAGCCAGGGGCAGCCAGAGGCCCCGGGCAATCTTAATCCGTCCCTGGGGTTAAAACAATAGAAATGTTTGAATCATTAAATTCGATTTATAATTTTAAAAATAAATAAAAGACAACAAGAATTTTTCATAGCCAGTGGCGCCGTGATCCAACATAGTGGCTCTCAAATTGTTATTTATAAAAATGGCTCTCTGCAGATCTGGTCACCTCTGTACTAGAGTCTAGAGCAGGGATCTCAAACTCTCAGCTACTACAGGTCTGGTCACCTCTGTACTAGAGTCTAGAGCAGGGATCTCAAACTCTCAGCTGCTACAGGTCTGGTCACCTCTGTACTAGAGTCTAGAGCAGGGATCTCAAACTCTCAGCTACTACAGGTCTGGTCACCTCTGTACTAGAGTCTAGAGCAGGGATCTCAACCTCGGCTGAAGGCATGTGCCATTTTATCATCTGAGAGCTGTGTCAGGGGATGCACCCCCCCCAACCCGATGCTAGTTGGCAAAAACTGTTTTTAAATTCAGCTGTATAACTTATTTACTTGTTTCACTTATATTTTATTTTAATACGTTTATTACGTATATACAAATTAAAACACAAACATTGATGTGCATCAGTGTTCGTGTTCCTTCGTCCGTCGATACGACGAGGACCACTCTAGTCATCCGAGGGTTGTCTGTGCGTGCGCAGATGGCTGATTAGGCCGATCCTTGCACGAAAGGTTCGGGAACAGAAGGAACAAGGGACGAGTGCGACATCTCCTGGAGGGTTGACAGCATGGTCCTTTCGGGCTTGCCTCTTCTTTTCTGCGGCGGTGATCCGGTTTGTCTCGCATGACTTGGCACCTTCGTGGATGGAAGAGCGCCAGGTGGATCGGTCCTTTGCAGCTCGTTCCCACGTGTCTGGATTGATGGCAAACGCTTTCATTGAGGCTTTTAGTGTGTATGGATGACAAAATTGACTTGCGCGGTGATTTGGCTTTAAGTGAGAAGGAGTTGCGCAGTTCGTCGATCTCACTCTCTCGCCCGACTACATCAGTACTACCTCTCTGAATTTCACGAATAGTAAATTTTTGTAAACTTACTTGCGGGCCACAAAGATCCACTTGGTGGGCCGCACGCGGCCCGAGGGCCACGTGTTTCAGACCCCTGGTCTAGAGCATTATCGATGCTGTGTGTCGAGTCATTGTCGGTCGTTATACTTAAAGGCTTATCTTTCAGATGTTTGCTACATTACTGAACTAAGCATGCATCTGTCCCTTACTTGATATTTGAACATCCGTGGAGCTGCTTACAGATGATTTTTTCCCCTTTCTCTCACTCTGCCTCTACTCTATGCTCTAACCACCGACCCTTCTCGACTTGGAGGTTTTTTAAAATTAGAAATGATCTAACGGTGCAGGCCAAAGCCCTCCTATGGGCTGTAGAGCCATTGAGCTGGCGGGAATTGATCTAACGGTCCTGGCCAAAGCCCTCCTATGGGCTGTAGAGCCATTGAGCTGGCGTGAAATGATCTAACGGTGCAGGCCAAAGCCCTATATGGGCTGTAGAGCCATTGAGCTGGCGTGAAATGATCTAACGGTCCTGGCCAAAGCCCTCTATGGGCTGTAGAGCCATTGAGCTGGCGTGAAATGATCTAACGGTCCTGGCCAAAGCCCTCTATGGGCTGTAGAGCCATTGAGCTGGCGTGAGTGATCTAACGGTCCTGGCCAAAGTCCTCTATGGGCTGTAGAGCCATTGAGCTGGCGTGAAATGATCTAACGGTCCTGGCTAAAGCCCTCTATGGGCTGTAGAGCCATTGAGCTGGCGTGAAATGATCTAACGGTCCTGGCCAAAGCCCTCCATGGGCTGTAGAGCCATTGAGCTGGCGTGAAATGATCTAACGGTCCTGGCCAAAGCCCTCTATGGGCTGTAGAGCCATTGAGCTGGCGTGAAATGATCTAACGGTCCTGGCCAAAGCCCTCCATGGGCTGTAGAGCCATTGAGCTGGCGTGAAATGATCTAACGGTCCTGGCCAAAGCCCTCTATGGGCTGTAGAGCCATTGAGCTGGCGTGAAATGATCTAACGGTCCTTGCCAAAGCCCTCTATGGGCCGTAGAGCCATTGGTGATGATGGTGACGAGATGGTATGTGGGCGGCACTGAAACAACTGCATTTTGATGACGTCTGCGTCATTCCCATATGGTCCGGTCAGTCTCTTCTGTGTGCTGGACGCATCGGAAGTTTAATGTCGTAATAGATTCCCGAATCGTGTTCAAGAACCTGTGCACCCGGATATGTCAGTTGTTGGAGAGACAATGTTGTGACCATCTTTCACCACTGACAGCCAGCCCCCCCCCCGCCCCCCCGCGCGTTATCGTCGTCCCCCGGATAAGAACTTTGCCCTATTCATGCCTCGCGCGTCATGGGGTCACCTAAGAGGGGTCCAACAAGCTGTGGAATTCCTCCTGGCGTGACGCAACAGTACATGCCCTAAACCAGGTGTTGCAGTGTCTTTGATGGCATTCCTCGGCCTTGTTTAGTGAAAGACTGGCCGCCCTAAGGAGGGCAAATATTTCGATCTTCTCTGTGACGTGTAGCCAAAAGTCACTCGACCTGCAGACCTGGCATTTACTTAGCCGCTGTGTACTGCACGCCGAGGGCAGTGGGATAGAGTCGACAAATAACCAGCGCCGGGTCGCTATACCAGGCTGCATGGTGAGTCCTAACAGCTACGTTACATATCGTGTACAAACGTGGTATGGACCAAACAAATGTTTATTATTCGTCTTAAGTATCTCTGTCTGAACCAAAACCAGTAGTGTTGTTGTGGTAGTCAAGTAGACCTTTGATCGACCTTTGAGTTTAAGAAGTTGTGTATGGCTGCACTATAACAATATAACGCTATCTATCTACGGTTGAAGACATTAGTAGCGCTTTCTGGTTAGTTTAGACAACCTATCTATCACACGTTACAGCACCTCGTAACATCTGGTTTTGTGTGAAATGTATATACTTGAAAGAAATCATTTGAACCGTTTGGTGCGCTGATGTGAGAGCCTAACATCCACATATATCTCCTCCATCCTTTTCAGTGTCTTATATAAAAACAGTTTTGATGGTTTAAAAGACACAACGTAAATGCATAGCTGTAACACAGGCTCATTTAAAACGTCAGAAAACGAGAACAACCCACAAAAAACATTACGTTCAATCCTTTGGAAGTTGAAAGAGTGACTTGACGTCAGCTTGTTAAATTTTTATACCTGTAAATTGGAATTCACAGACTCAGCGAAAATCATAGACTGTCATAAATATGTGCTATATGCTGCTTCACCTAGTGCGGATATGGGTAGACCCAATACAGTCACACTGTGTGCGGTCATAAATGGGTACAATCCAGCGGTCATAAATGGGTACAATTCAGCGGTCATAAATCGGCACAATCCAGCGGTCATAAATGGGCACAATCCAGCGGACATAAATGGGTACAATCCAGCGGACATAAATGGGCATAATCCAGCGGTCATAAATGGGTACAATCCAGCGGTCATAAATGGGTACAATCCAGCGGACATAAATGGGCATAAATGGACATAATCCAGCGGTCATAAATGGGTACAATCCAGCGGACATAAATGGACATAATCCAGCGGTCATAAATGGGTACAATCCAGCGGACATAAATGGGCATAAATGGACATAATCCAGCGGTCATAAATGGGCACAATCCAGCGGTCATAAATGGGTACAATCCAGCGGTCATAAATGGACATAATCCAGCGGTCATAAATGGGTACAATCCAGCGGTCACAAATGGACATAATCCAGCGGTCATAAATGGGTACAATCCAGCGGACATAAATGGACATAATCCAGCGGTCATAAATGGACATAATCCAGCGGTCATAAATGTACATAATCCAGCGGTCATAAATGGGTACAATCCAGCGGTCATAAATGGGTACAATCCAGTGGACATAAATGGACATAATCCAGCGGTCATAAATGTACATAATCCAGCGGTCATAAATGGGTACAATCCAGCGGTCATAAATGGGCATAATCCAGCGGTCATAAATGGGTACAATCCAGCGGACATAAATGGACATAATCCAGCGGTCATAAATGGGTACAATCCAGCGGTCATAAATGGACATAATCCAGCGGTCATAAATGGGTACAATCCAGCGGACATAAATGGACATAATCCAGCGGTCATAAATGTACATAATCCAGCGGTCATAAATGGGTACAATCCAGCGGTCATAAATGGGTACAATCCAGCGGACATAAATGTACATAATCCAGAGGTCATAAATGGGTACAATCCAGCGGTCATAAATGGGTACAATCCAGCGGACATAAATGGACATAATCCAGCGGTCATAAATGTACATAATCCAGCGGTCATAAATGGGTACAATCCAGCGGTCATAAATGGGTACAATCCAGTGGACATAAATGGACATAATCCAGCGGTCATAAATGGGTGCAATCCAGACCATTGACTTCAACGGCGTCTATTGACATGGCGGGAACAGACATCCATTAAGTGTTCAGTCTTGAGCACATCAGACTTGAATAGCTTGTTAATTTCTTGTCTAACACGCGACAGACTACAGACAAAACTTAAAGTGGTCAATTGGGTGCAGTTTTCCTTTGATTTGATTGAAATTTAAACTTTGTTCGTTTGCTCTGGTCAGATCTTGTCATAGAATTTTTACTTTTCATCCAAGCTCCGTTGTTCAAATGGTGACAATTCAACACGAAAAGTTTATTTATTTAAAGTTAATTTTCATTGGATTGGAAACACTTCCCTTCGATTGAATTGACAAACTCGAGCTCACTCTACCTGGGGGAAAATCTGTCATCTGCCCGACTAGCACCACTTCACTCTTGAATGAGACACGATCAATTATTAAACATGTCCTGTATACATGAATATCGATATAATTTAGTTAGCGGATAAATAGGTATTTTAAGTACATTTGTTGCTTACACGAGATCAAGTTCTATAAAGTCTCGTAGAAAAAGAAACCATAGACATGTTACATGTCTTCAAAATACAAATTTCATTTAAATCTTAAATAATGTGTAAGCAAATTTCAAAAATCATTTCTAAACGCCAGTTTTCCGATCCTTGCCTAACGTTGAAAAGCGAGGGGAAAATAATGTATATGAATGAGCTAACATTCAACATTTACAATGTGCGATTAATTTCCATTCCGAGTGATCGAAATATATTAATACAAAAATGCTCTTAATCAGAGTTCTTTTATTTTAAATCGTTTTGCCTACAGCTATTTTATTTTGAATTCCACATAGTAATACTGCTATACTTTTAAGATCTAAATATCTCATCCTATAATGTGATGAGATCCTTAGTACGAAGCAGTTTTCACCACGAATCGCATTTGCTATGTTGTGGCATGTAAAGGTATAACTTGAACTTTCTGTTCGACTTGCCATCAGCCTATTCCTTCAACTAATTATCTCGGAAACGTTGTTAAATGCACAATTTGAGGATCAGTTGAGCCATTGGACGTTTGGTTTTTGGGCTGGGCCACACCATCTCCCCCTGTCTTGCTACGTCATCTCCGTGGGACCCGTGATCTACTAGATAGAGGACTGCTCTGCTGACGTGTGCCATGTCACGCCATGTGATGCTACTGACTATGTCCAGAACGGCGCTGATTGTCCTTAACTCAAGAGCGCTCAAAGGGTTTGTGTTTACACCGAAGACCTAAAGCTTTCAAAGGCGTCGACGCACTTCCCGTACACCTTAGTGGATAGACTCAAATTGTGCATCTTGGCTAGTCAGGATTGGTCCTCACGGGCCAGACAATTCTACACTAGCATCAATCGTGTCTTCATGGGCTCTACGGTCGATTGACAGTATTTTTACAGGGTTGGTGGATGTACGCAACGCCCAACAAACGAATCGCAGGGGCTTAAATTACATTTCATTCAGCTATTCGAGAGCTGGACAAAGGGATGGACAATGAGTGTGTAGTTAATGACCTCTTTAATTAAAAAACAAAGGCGTATTCCCCACCAGGGTCAGCTTAGCTGTATGTGTGTGTGTGTGGGAGGGGGGCGGGGGTGGCTTGGCCAAACGTTTGAGCATTAAAGATGATTATTTATTTGATGTTTCTTTTTGTATTACCGATGATGTATTTCATGTTTGAGCACTATATATGTGTCATTCTCTTTTGAGGGTCAAGCCTTTGGCTCTTATGATAAAACTGAAGTACTAGAAATGATTATTTGGCAATGTTTAAAAGTTGTTCAGTTTTCATCACCCAGCTCGCCCTGCTGCCATCTCCGATCAATGTGTCAGTCAGGAGCATCACTCTTGTAGATCTGATTTAGTTTGACATCTCGCTTTCACCCGTCTGTCTCAGCGAGCAATCATCTCTGTTTTCAACTGTTTCTTTTGGGGAAATAATTCTTTTATTTTAAGACAGACGAAACGGGTAATAAATAACATAAACACCCAATAGCATGAGCCAATATTTTAAAATTTAATAAAGCATCCAATCACAAACACGACCTAATGAGGCATCCTTGTTCACATCATCATTCCTAAGTCTAACAATGAGCAACCTTTCATACACCGACCTAATGAGGCATCCATGTTCACATCATCATTCCTAAGTCTAACAATGAGCAACCTTTCATACACCGACCTAATGAGGCATCCATGTTCACATCATCATTCCTAAGTCTATCAATGAGCAACCTTTCATACATCGCATCCATAACCCATGTCTCAACACTTCAACATAAAACAGCATTCATTCCCCTTTACAACATGCCGATAGCAGAGGCAGAGGCAATAATAGCTTTAATTTTTTTTAAACTCCAAAACTCCAATAAAAACGTTATTTAAAACAAACGAACACATACTCTGGTCTACCCGCAAATCTAACGGCAGTCAGTCGATGTACACTTATACCAGCAAAACCCTGGCTCACCCCCCCCCGCCCCCTCATGACTACCCAGTCTCACTTGGTCATAGCAGTGGATTAGCATGTTATATAATAGCACCTGTTAATCCGAATGTTTAAGAAATCATCACGTAAGCTCGGGAGGCACGTATTTAATATTGCATTTTGAGTATACACAAAATTTATAAAAATAATTAAAAGTCAAGCCGTTAATTTGCTAACAGAACAGAATGATAAATACCAAGGACAAGACAAGGGAAATCTACTCTCACACACAGACGGTTTGTGTTGAGTCACTTATGCAGAGCCTCCGCATGGTACTGGGTTAGATGAATTAGTTTAAAAAAAGAAAAATCTCTGCACAATGTCTTCTAACGTCTACGTCACCGGAAGTCCTACATTCCGCCATCATGGAGAGAGTTGTAGGCCGAAACATAATTGAATTAATTTTTTGTTTGCTTAACATTTAAACTGATGTATGAAGAATGCGTGACATAATCAATGTGTGATTCGACCAGTCATCAAAAGGACCTAACATCCGTCGTGGAACAATTCCACTAGCATTGAATCCCATGCACAACCACACATAAACACGGGGATAAAACCCGGCATGAACGTGGCTGCATGCAGGCAAATATCTCACCCAGAGCCCCGTGACCTGTTTATGCCGGCATTCTTTGCCACGATAATTTCCAAGAGATGTTTATATTTTCCTCCCCCTCCCTTGTTTTAAACACCACCCGAGCCATCAAACTACTCGCATAGCCATTTTGTTGCACTTGATGTGATAAGCGTGCGTCTCTATACAACGACTGGAAGAAAACACTCTGCCTTCCTGAATTAACTTTATTGTCATGTCCCCCTCCATTTTACACCTCTATCTCCCCATTTGAAAACCAGCTAAATAAACCAAAGGTATAACAAAATATAACGTGCCAATAATAAATACTAAATTAATACTTATTTACCTGTAAAAATCACAAATATTTCTCTTCTATATTTGGTTCCTTTCTAATCATCTTAACGTTTACTAGAAATAAATAATTAGAATAGAATATACCTTAACAGTTTTTTCAACAAGATCTTCCTTCACCCGATATCTGCCATCCCCACCTGTACCTTCTATTCTATACATGCCATCCCCCCTTTACATTCTATTCTATACCTGCCATCCTCACCTGTACCGTCTATTCTATACCTGCCACCCCCTATACCTTCTATTCTATACCTGTCATCCCCACCTGTACCATCTATTCTATATCTGCCATCCCCACCTGTACCTTCTATTCTATACCTGTCATCCCCACCTGTACCATCTATTCTATACCTGTCATCCCCACCTGTACCTTCTATTCTATACCTGACATCCCCCCTTTAACTTCTATTCTATACCTGCCATCCCCCCTTTACCTTCTATTCTATACCTGCCATCCCCACCTGTACCTTCTATTCTATACCTGCCATCTTCACCTGTACCTTCTATTCTATACCTGTCATCCCCACCTGTACCTTTTATTCTATATCTGCCATCCTCACCTGTACCTTCTATTCTATACCTGTCATCCCCACCTGTACCTTCTATTCTATATCTGCCATCCTCACATGTACCTTCTATTATATACCTGCCATCCTCACCTGTACCTTCTATTCTATACCTGTCATCCCCACCTGTACCTTTCTATTCTATATCTGCCATCCTCACATGTACCTTCTATTCTATACCTGCCATCCTCACCTGTACTTTCTATTCTATACCTGTCATACCCACCTGTACCATCTATTCTATACCTGCCATCCCCCCTTTACCTTCTATTCTATACCTGTCATCCCCACCTGTACCATCTATTCTATACCTTTCATCCTCACCTGTACCTTCTATTCTATACCTGTCATCCCCACCTGTACCTTCTATTCTATACCTGCCATCCCCCTTTACCTTCTATTCTATACCTGCCATCCCCACCTGTACCTTCTATTCTATACCTGCCATCCTCACCTGTACCTTCTATACTATACCTGTCACCCCCCTTTACCTTCTATTCTATACCTGCCATCCCCACCTGTACCTTCTATTCTATACCTGTCATCCCCACCTGTACCTTCTATTCTATACCTGTCATCCCCACCTGTACCTTCTATTCTATACCTGTCATCCTCACCTGTACCTTCAATTCTGTACCTGCCATCCCCACCTGTACCTTCTATTCTATACCTGCCATCCCCCTTTAACTTCTATTCTATACCTGCCATCCTCACCTGTACCTTCTATTCTATACCTGCCATCCCCCTTTACCTTCTATCCTATACCTGTCATGCTCACCTGTACCTTCTATTCTATACCTGCCATCCCCCTTTACCTTCTATTCTATATCTGCCATCCTCACCTGTACCTTCTATTCTATACCTGCCATCCTCACCTTTACCTTCTATTCTATACCTGCCATCCTCACCTGTACCTTCTATTCTCTACCTTTCATCTCCCCATAACCTGCGCTACTATACAAGTTATCCCATCCTATACTTGGCATGCCCGCCTATACCTGATACGGTCCCGTTCTTTCCTGTAATTATCTTTCTATTTAGCGATTGGGGGAAGTTATTTATAGTTTAATATTTTCCCAAAAGATATGATTCTAACTCGTGATATAATATTTTTGTTGGTGTTTGGAGTATGGGAAGGATTAGTTTTGTGAACTATATAATCTCAACACCTATCATTTAGTTATTCGTTTTACAATGTAATGACTTGTTTTCAGTTGCCATACAGATGGGGCCCCCACCCAGCCTCTACTCCAAGGACCATTTGCCAAACCCTATACTTCCCAGCCTTTCCTATATTACCCGACCTTCCCTTCCCAATAAACTTTAACGTACAATTATCTTTACTGCTGGCCCCACCCTCATCTTTCTAGTGTAATGACAAGAACAATAACAACTCTAATACATGTTTGTGGTTCCAGGTGTAGATAGCTTATCCTGCTGTACAGACTGATAGAACGAATGGTCTTGTCTTTAGGCAGCAGTCTCGTTACAACTGTTATGGTTGTGTTCTTCAGCCTTAGCCACGGTGCTGGCTGAGATCGAGGTTCTCTGATGGATGATGCTGTGGGAGTTGATGATGTTCATGACGGCCGAAAAGTTAGGGTGTGAAAAGGCAGCAGATTTGAGAACCTTTGAAACCTATTCCTTGTATTTGAACGTAGTCTGTGTTGTGACGGGCGCCTCACTCCTCCTGCTCGGGGAGCTCCTGTTGGGGTCGGATCTTCATCTCCGTGGCCTTGAGCTGTTCCCGCTTCCAGTGGTTCCAGGCCAGGCCGCGCCAGGACACGTCGCTGCGGTTCTGGTAGGGTCCGTTGAGCAGGGCGAACCAGCAGTTGTCGAACCACCAGCCGGCCTCCCACTCCTGGGCGCAGTTGGCCTCTCGTCTGCCGTCGTGGTCCCGGTCGATGGTGGAGAACTTTTTGTTGTTGTGTTTGTGGAGGGAGTCCTGGGCGCTGCCGCTGTAACCTGAGATGTGGAGTCGGTAGCCGTCCCTCTCGCCTGTTGGTGGCAGGGGAAGAAAACAAACAAGTTTAAATTGTTAAAACAGGACAGGAGGGACTCTGAGAACTTAGCTTGTAGCATACCAGATACATGCGGCGCTTTTATTGGGGTTAACAGCCTTGAACCAGCTGATACTTGTAACGACAGCTGCATGGTGTATATTTTATCCTGCAAGCTGGTCGTTTTTAAGTTTAAATTTAAGTTGTGTAATTGAACATATTGCTCTGATAAGCACACACTATCGTTAACACGTCTTCTTTTTTTTCTCTTCTTATTTATTTCATTGTTATATTTAAATACTCAGCTGATGAATAAAAGTTATACAACGTACGATATCTTTCATTCTTAACTGTTGCAATTTTAAAATGTTAAGTATTTTGATAAAACATCAAATTTTACACCGCATATCCTCTCCCAGCTGCACACTTACCGTCTATCTTAAAGCTGGAGTAAATGGTGAACACCCCCATACCCCCCTCCAGTAGCACACTTACCGTCTATCTTAAAGCTGGAGTAAATGGCGAAGACTCGGTTCCCGGCAAAGTCCCAGAGGTCAACTCTCAACTGGTATCTGTCCTGGTTGGTCAAGAGGAATATGTTGTCGTTGCCCAACCAGTGCTCGCCGCTGACGTCACCGAAGCCGGACCTGTACTTGTCCCAGGGTTGGGTAAAATTGACTGAGCCGTCCTTGCGTCGTTGGATGACCAACCAGCCGGCCTTAGGTGCGTCCATGTCGCACCATACCGGAATGGGGCAGCCAGAGTAGAGCGGCTTTATGTAGTAGACTCCGCTCTTTTGATGGCCGGCGTCGTAAATCTCTGAGCAGTCTGCGAATAGGAGTAATAGGACAAGGGAAATAGTTATTTATAGATAGCTCAGTCGTGACCGGAAACTTAAATGTGGTTCAAGACTTAGCATTGGGCACTCAATTTATTTCACATAGATGCCTTATGTCAATGATTCTTTGCTTGCAAAATGCTACTTTTAAGGTTAACTGCATCTTTCAATTAATTTCTAAGACAATTTTGATAAAATAAAAAAAAACATATATATAATATATATATATATATATATATATATATATATATATATATATATATATATATATATATATATATATATATATATATAGTTCAGACAAGCGTACTACAAAAACTGTTTTAATAGAGTTACTATAAGCGCACTTTCTCTATTGTTGAATAGGGTTAAGATAAGTGTACTATATATATATTATATATATATTGATATTGTAGTGTTCAGACAGTCGCTCTATATATACTAACGGTGGCCAAACTGCGGCTCGCCAGCCTCATGCGGCTCTTCTGTGTTCACTTTGCGGCTCGCAAACCATTGATCGAATTAAAACTTTTCGTTTGAAATATATGCTGTGAAATACGATTAAAATAACTGCTGTGCAATACGATTAACAGGAAAACGCTTAAGAAGAAATATCTGTCAACGGGAAGTAAAATACGGTCCCGACAAAACAGTATTTTGATGCACCTTTTTCCCCTGAACATAAACAAAAATCTATTAACTCTAAAAGATTAGGTTCTTTGAATGAATCAAGGAAAACGCGACGCACCCCAGAAAATTAAATGGGGTTGGTATTTGTTATTAATGACTTATAATTAACTTTTATTACATGACAAGACGCTAACTTCGCTTTGAAATACACCGAATTATTGAGTTACCGGTTGGGACAGACGAGCCAATGTTGTTTATCTACCCCCACCCCCCTCCACTCCTATCCTCACCATACTTAAAAAAACACTGTAATAACAAAACTAAATGAACGTCCAAAAAAAATCAGGACAGAATCACAGGGTTGAAAATATTTTTGGCTTATTTAAATTTTAAAAGTTGAAGGAAGCGATTGGTTTGTAAGTGGTTGGTGATGTAAACTGTTAAATTTCTTGTTCCCGTTTCCATGAAAATCCACAAAATGTGGCAACAAGTTGCAGGAAACGAAAATATGAAGAATAAAATTGAAGCTTTCAACCAAAATGAGCTGAGGATTTAGACGTAATCAAAGATGGTTTCCAGCTTCCTATGAACATTGTTATGGAACCATCTGCTGCTGAAATGGAGCTGTCAGAGTTACAGGAAGATAAGGGTTTGGCGATGATACACAAATCACATTCTGTGATGGATTTCTGGAAGCTCGTACCAGAAGTAAAATATCCTCACCTTAAAAAAGGCAGTTGCCTACTTATATCCATTTTCGGTACAACCTACTGGTGTGAATCTTTGTACTCAACAATGAAGTTAATCAAATCAAAGTATCGAGCAGTAACTAGTAATCAACACCTGACAGAACTTCTTCGCACCAATACTACTAGCTACCAACCAGATTTAAAGAAACTTGCTAGTTCAAAGGCTTCTTACCATAATAATAAAAATGAATGATCACAGTGAATCTTATGCAACGTGTTTCTATTAATAAATTTTCATGTTTAAATGTTTGTTAATAGAGTAACTGTAACGCATATATTTCTTCAACATACAGTTCTCATTAAAACAATGGAAATGTTCAAGTCATTTAATTCAAATAAAAAATAATTTTGAAAAATGAATCACCAAAGGAATTTTTCATTGTAAGTGTTCTCTCTGAGGTTCGCTGGTCCGTGTGCAAAGTAAAAAAAACAACTCGTGTGCAAAGTTGCACAATATCCACTTTGTCTGAAATATTGTACAAAATTTTGCTGCGCTATAATTCTAAACTGCTTCGCGGCGTCGTTCAGATATTTGCGCAGACGCACAGCTTAAAGGGAACATTGGTGGGGACGTGAGCGATAATGTCACAATGCGGCTCTCAAAATTTTTCAAGATTAATCAAATGGCTCTCCCTTACTACAGGTCTGGTCGCCTGGCCACCCCTGATATATACTCTTATTTTAGAGTTAATACAAGTGTACTATATCTATTTATAATACAAGTGTACTATATCTGTTTATAATACAAGTGTACTATATCTGTTTATAATATAAGTGTACTATATCTTTTTATAATACAAGTGTACCATATCTATTTATAATACAAGTGTACTACGGTATATCTTTTTATAATACAAGTGTACTATATCTATTTATAATACACTTGTACTATATCTATTGATATTGTAGTGAACAATCTGTGTTTGGATCCCCTGAAACGCCGGCTTTTCGATTGTGTTGAGACAAGCCATTTATACTTCTGACCTTATCGTTTACTGTAACTGTAACGACCACACAAAATAGCATACGAGAAAACTGATTCATTAGGCAGAAAGTCTCTTGGTGTCATAGACACACATATAGTGTGCTGCACCAAGAAGCCGGAACAGCAAAATGTTATATGTAAATAAATGGAATGACTAAGGGGATTTAACCTATATGTTAGCTAATTTTTAATTGGTGGGTATAACGCTGTTACGGAAAATGTAGAAGTAAATGAAAGGATTAATGAATATCGCTATAGATCTCGTTATAGATATCGTGATAGATTTAAATAGTTGTGGAGATCAAATGTTTCAAAATAAATGCAAATTGTAGACATACATATTCAAGAAATCATTAACCATTAATTCAATGGATTTTATCTTCAGGACATCTCGGTCACTATGACCCCTGCTATGCCTTTCTCACATTACTTTTAGGTGCAGGTCGAATTTCACCTTTCCAAATTCTTATGTCAGTACGCCACGGAGGCTGACCAGGGCACCAGACCCCCGGGACCTGCCCATGACTCGCATCACTGGGATTCACGCGTTGCCACACTGTCAAGTGACAACTGGTATGTCATCCCGCACCGGGTGGCCACTGGCGCACAATGTCTATTCACACGTGTTTAAACAATCGCATAATAAACCGTCTTATTTTATTTGTGTTCTTTTTCAAATAGGAAAAATATAAAAGCAAAAAAATAATTTTAAAAGAAATAATAATAAAGGGAGAAAAAATGACATAAAAGGGAAAATCAGCGAATGAATTTAAAGACATTTTTATAATTATTTATTTTAATATTTGTTATCAATTATCAATTATTAAATTTTTTAAAATTATTATTGCCAAAACGCATACGCATTTAAAATTTCATGTAATTATATCAGTTATTATCAGTTCGTCCATAGAGCCTTCAAAGACAGAGTCCCCAAAGTGCAGCGCCCGTAAAAGTATCTCCCGAAATTGTATAAAAATGATGGTGCGCCGGATAACACGGTCTGGCAAGCTGTAGCAGCGGAGTCCTATAAAAAATTTTTTTAAAAATTTATAATGAATAAATAATATATGCCGTGACATTATTGACATGCCGCGACAACATGAACATTTAGTGACAACATTAACATGTAGTGACAACATGAACATGCCGGGACGTCATGAACATGCCGTGACAAAATGAACATGACAACATGAACAAGCCGTAGAAGTAGTAGGCAAAGAATTCACTACTGAATCATTTTGTAAAGAGATGGGTTAACGCCCATGTTAAGCTTGTTTATCCCACAGGTGCTTAGGGGCGTGGATTAACAGATGAAGGAACTTTATTCAGAGTGCCATGTTTTAAACCCGAGGCGATTTAACTGCCAACAGCTCCAGCCCAACCAATAAAATGTGACATTTATATGTACGCCAGTTTTTCATTACCCGATGTGTTAGCTAACTATGCTGTGGATGAAGTAAATGTGCAGAGAGGGAATGTGGTAACACATTGTGTTCGGGTATATTAACCGAAGCTCTATCTCTAATCATACCAAACAATCGAGACATTCATTCAACAGACGACAGAACGCTTTCAAGTTATCAGTTGTCTCTGCCGGATACACGACTCTATCAATATTG
>CALYLW010000328.1:315795-470795 GCA_944989445.1 Ampullaceana balthica | reverse complement strand
AATTATATCTCTGTATTATATTTAATATCGTTATGCAGTTTTTTTTATATTGCAATTAATATGTAGATCAAATGAGTCTAAATAAGCATTAAAAAATAAACGAACATTTGTCTGAGAGCCAAATGCGAGCCATGGTTTCCTGATACCTGCTTTAGCTGGAGGTCGTGGAAGACTGAAATGATTATGTTATTATCTTTTTGCGTATGACTTTGTCTTAGTCATCCTCCCTCCCCCCCACCCCACACTCATACATTTTTATCGTGTGGAGGCATTGAGTCACCGTCATTTGTGTCGATGACTTGACTGTTGGAGGGTCTTTGGGTGAGATGGTTGGCAAAGGATTGGAGGGTCTTTGGGTGAGATGGTTGGCCAAGGATTGGAGGGTCTTTGGGTGAGATGGTTGGCAAAGGATTGGAGGGTCTTTGGGTGAGATGGTTGGCCAAGGATTGGAGGGTCTTTGGGTGAGATGGTTGGCCAAGGATTGGAGGGTTTTGGGTGAGATGGTTGGCCAAGGATTGGAGGGTCTTTGGGTGAGATGGTTGGCCAAGGATTGGAGGGTCTTTGGGTGAGATGGTTGGCCAAGGATTGGAGGGTCTTTGGGTGAGATGGTTGGCCAAGGATTGGAGGGTCTTTGGGTGAGATGGTTGGCCAAGGATTTTGCATGCAGTCTGTTTTAGACAACTTAATCATTCGTTTAATGGAAGTTACTTGTGACAAATAAAAGAGCCTAAGGCCAGCCTCGCCCGAGTTAAGAAGGGTCAGGGACGATGTCCATAAGCCCCTGAATCCCCTGCCACCATTCCAACGGACTCGACAAGGCTTGAGGCAATCTTTCAGAAGCCAGACAGAGAACAAACGAGCATTGCTTTGAAAATCAGCTATACAATTGAAATTCAAATAATTTACGTGTAAAAGGTTTCTCATTCGAGAAATTTAATACGCCAGAAAATTATGTTTGTTTAAAAAATCGTGTTCCCTTTACTGTATCTAGCGACGTGCATTAATTTTTCTGTTATTATTTGAATATGATCATTTTTTTCTGAAAAACGTCATGTATCCGTAATACTAGACGAATTATGATTATTCGTGTTATAATAACGCATAAAACGTGATTCCCATCACCACATGTCCTTTGTGTGTGAGACCAGAACATTCATTTGCGATTTCTTATCTTTTAGAATCTAATGTTCAGCCAGCTTTAATGTTGTTTTTTGGCTACTGTGTATGGTTCGGCTATTTGCTTTTGTCTGTCTGTGGGCGTCCCCAAAATAGCACTTGCTAAAAATTTTTTATGGGTTTTCATTGCATACGTGCAAGTTAAAAAATAAAATTATCATGTGACATTTTATGTCAAAGTAATAGGCTTACAAAAATTGTCACCTTCGTGAGTCTCAAGTTTCTGTTCATAAAAAGGGGCATTAATATACGTCTGTCTGATCTAAAACTTGGTTTAACAATTGGGCGCCAGACACAAATTGCAACTGTTATAACCTGCTGAGTCCGTCCTCCTCCAGACAAATATAATCGCTCCTATCGACTTACCTATAAGACTATTGGTGTCGAGGTAGTAATGGCAAAAGACGCAAATCCTCAAGAAATAAATGTTTTATCAACAGAAGACCTGTAAATTCTCGGTGAGGTTATTAAAAATAAATATATAAGGCAAGATGCTCTATGAAGTATTCGGTCTAAATAAAGTTTAACTTTTTCTATGACTTTGCTATAGCATAAATCTATATATATATATAAATCAAAGTATGTATGCATGTCTGTTATAGCTGACTAAACCATTCATCCGATCGCCATGAAAATTTTGGAGACTTTTGAGTACGCTCCCGGGATGGAAATAGGCTACTTTTTAAAAAAATTTAACACTCATGGGGCGCCGGGGGCCCATAATGGGGATTTTTTCTTATATGAGCTATATAAAAATTAGTTTAAGGCTTAGTTGCTTGGAAAATGAATGGATCTTGACCAAACTTGGTACATAACAACTTGATAGCCTATATTAAAATACTATAGGGCACTAATTTCCTAATGTCCATTTATTCGGGGCTGGGGGCCCAAAATGTCTTTTTTCATAAACGTTTAAGATTGTATTCCCAATTCAATTATTAAAGATCTTGAGAAATATATATAAATATATCCACTATAAATTGATTGAAATAAATAGGTGTTTTGAACTTGATATCTTGCACTAATTGGGCCTTGGGGCCCTTAATGTCGTTTTTTGCTTATATGAGCTATATAAAATTAGTTTATGCGTTAGCTACTGAGTAAATGATTGGATCTTAACCAAACTTTGTATATAAAAACTTGGTAGCCCATATTAAAATAACAAATGGCACTGCACTTCTACTGTCCAATTGTTCAGGGCCGGGGGCCACAAATGTCTTTTTTTTTGTGTATACTCTAAGATATTATTTCCCACTCAGTTTTTAACGATCTTGAGAAATATATCCATGGTGAAACTGAATTTAAATGAACATGTTTTCAAAATGTACATCTTGAACCGAATGGGCCCCGGGGGCCCCTTAATTTATTTTTTCATTATATTAGCTATATAAAAATTAGTTTAAGAGTTAGATAATGAGAAAATAACTGGATTTTGACCAAACTAGGTATATAAAAACTTAAGAGCCTAAATTAAATTACTATAGGGCACTGAACTGCTAATTTCCATTTCCTCTGGGGGCCCTAAATGTGTTTTTTTTACAAACTTTTAATATTGTATTCCCCATTCAATTTTACACGATATTGTTAAATATAGATAAATATATTTATATATTTGTTATGAAAATTGATTGAAATGAACAGATTTTTAACTTCATATGTTAAACTTATAGGCCCGGTGACCCTTAATGTAATTCCTTTTTTAAAAAATCTATATGTATTCCTTTTTACTGAGATCGTTGCAACGCACGACGGGATCTGCTAGTAATATAATAAAAGCCCAAGTCACTGACTCCGTAACGCTGAGGGACATAGTACAACAGTCCATAGCAGTTTAAAAAAGAAAGGTATCATTTTGGTTTCGATATTAACAGAGTGTGTGGTGTTACTCGCCGTAAAATATTACAAGACGTCAATTACCCAAACAATTAAAAATTACTTTTTGTACATTTCAGAGGTTTAATATTTCTTATTTATCAAACAAGGATAAGTTACTTGGGCTTTTGAAAAAAGTGCGCGCCTACAACCGCTAGTTAATTTATAGTATACACGTATGACCGGTTTTCAACCATGCCATATAATTTATGATGCTAGTCTACAGAAGCTGGAATTTGTATTGATAATTAATAATAAGAACAATTATAAATTGTTATGTAAGAAATAAAAATCGCATTGATTTCCTTTCTTATCTAAACTGGAAATTAATTTTTTCCCCTTATGGCAAACTCGTTTAGAAGACACCGTCATCATCAATGGTAGTACTAGTAGTAGTCATTTCAAAATAGACCAAATAGCCATTTAAGTCAACCTAAGGGTACACATGTGTTGAGCGGAAACAATTTTTGATTAACATAAGTTTTGAGTATCTTTTCTCACAGATGGCACTTCCTACTGCAATGGTAAGGACTATTTAAAGTTGTAATGGCATTATATTAGGCAGACTAACTTCTCGCTCAAATTGTGTGGTAAACGAATAAATCAAGTTGGCGGGGATTCACGAATTCGTTTGATTGCTCTTGGCTTCAATAAATGTCACTAGCGGTAACGTTACAGCTTAATATTCTTGGTTGTGTTTATGAGATACTTGCTTGAAATTGTCATCAACGTCCAGGAGTTTGGCTGCTGTTACATAATCATATCTGGCTGCTGTTACATAATCATATCTGGCTGCTGTTACATAATCATATCTGGCTGCTGTTATATAATCATATCTGGCTGTACCAATCTCAAGCTGCTGAAAAATCTCGACATTTTCTACCCTAACCGGATTTAATGAAGAAAACAACTTTCATCTCAACTCGCATTCATGGGACAAGGCTGCATCTCTACTTCCATAACCAAATATTTGCTTTCTCGTTCACCTTCGCGGGGGTTGCATTAAAATGTCATGGTCTTCACATACATTTTTAGCGTGAGTCAAATAATCATCTACATATTCGTCTCGTTTTTTGTGTGTGTTTATGGCACATGCCTAACATTCATTGCGTATAGTACGGTACTTCAAGTACTTCTCTATTTTCAAATAATTTTGGGCATCATAAAATTCAAGTTTACAGATCCCCAAGAACATAGAAATAGAAAAAAATTACATTCGGCAAGAAACGTTCCTGCGTCTGTTTGTATGGTTTAGTGTATATGTCGCTTCTTCTTTAGCGGTAATAATAACCTCATTATGGTTTCATGTCATACCAACTGCATCAGCTTTGCACCGTATCGCGTATCCTCAAGTATGTTTGAAACCTTGCATGTAGCCGCAATTAAAACGTCCCAACGAAGTGTGGACATGGAAAAAATGGTTAACAACATTCCAATGTTCAGCGTTCGTTTCACTTGAATCAGCATGCGAAATAACCCGGTTTAATTGGACCAATCTTTACTTATCACGTATAAGAAATAATTTTTAGATTTTGGTATCGAACTTAAGCTCACTCTGAATCTTGGTGACATACATGATTGAAATTTGTTAATGCATTTTATTTTCACAAGTTGTAGTTGGAGTATTGGCTGCAGCATCAGTTCTAAAAAAAACCTTATACTCTATAACCTCGAACTTTAAATTTTATTTTGCTAGAATTTAATGTCATACATTCTAAAAAGAGCGTAATACCCTTTTCTTTCTTTTGTCACAACTTATTGCTGTTCTTTATGAATATTCCGTCTTTTTTTTCTTCTTCAAAGTCTAGTTTTTATTTCCTTCCAGTTGTTTATAGCTCTTGATTCATTGCCTACTTTGTAATTTAGTGCGAGCCATTTATTAAAACCATAGATGAGCACAATTTTGATTCATCTGAACTGTTTGGGCAACAAACCAAAGAAAAATAGTGATGCTTTAGAATTAAGTTAACTTCTACGCTAAATACCATTCTGGCGTTAGCGATCTGATCTATTCTTTAGAAGTTAGGCCCATGACTGATTTGGTGATATCAATGTTCATATGTTCGACTCTTTCCCAGCCAAAAGCTAATTTTTGTCTATACGGAATTTTCCACCCGAACAAAGATATATACGCCAAGTTTTTGCATCGCATGTGGCGAAGTAATCTATTCTTAAGTCAAACTCATTCACGTACCACTGAAAAGTGATGATAATATGTATACATCATACCCCGCGAGCTGAGGTCTTGATAATCTGTATACATCGTACCCGGCCAGCTGAGGTCATGATAATCTGTATACATCGTACCCGGCCAGCTGAGGTCATGATAATCTGTATACATCGTACCCGGCCAGCTGAGGTCATGATAATCTGTATACATCGTACCCGGCCAGCTGAGGTCATGATAATCTGTATACATCGTACCCGGCCAGCTGAGGTCATGATAATCTGTATACATCATACCCCGCGAGCTGAGGTCTTGATAATCTGTATACATCGTACCCGGCCAGCTGAGGTCATGATAATCTGTATACATCGTACCCGGCCAGCTGAGGTCATGATAATCTGTATACATTGTACCCGGCCAGCTGAGGTCATGATAATCTGTATACATCGTACCCGGCCAGCTGAGGTCATTCTTTGAACGATAGCTGCACGAAGAACTCGTCAAACACGTCCCGGGAGTTACTCATTGAGAACACCATCACAATGGCTGCCAATCTTAGACAGACAAGGGCGCCTTGTGTCCTTCACATCTCCATTGAAAGCGCCGTGATGAGTTTGTAACAACTCAAGTACTTGTGGCCCACGTCGGAGATGTTCATTCATGGAGTGATCCCTGCTGCTTCACTCGATGACCTAATACAGTGTTCACCAGGGATTCCTTGGGTCACTGACAGCATAGCTGTCGTTGAGTTGATGTTGCGAAGTGAAACACGTTTCTTTCATTGATTTCAAACAAGTCTTACCACAGAATTGATGCGGAATTTTAATTGTATGATACAGAAGACAGTCCTCTTGACCGAGTTGACATCGTCAGAATTAGATGACGGGTTGGTTTCAATCCCATCATAAACCTAGTGACCCGCATCTCACGGGGTTACTCTCAGTACACTATTTAGTAGTGTATGTGTCAAGATAGAGTCTCTTGTCAAGAGTGTCATAATGGCATGTGTGATGGGTCGGGAGTAGAACAAATACCACATAGTCGTGTCTCGGAATGCATAGAGCGGTGCAGTTTCCATGACGCTTACGGGCTGGTACCAAAAACACACACATTTTGTATATTTTTAATTGCACTTTAGACTGGTTAGTTCTAAATTCATTTTATAACACATGTCTTTTACCGTCTCAAATAAAAGAATATTGCAACATTTTAATCAGCAGTGCTCTACTGCTCTATTTTTTATGAAAATAATACGTTTCCACAGATTGGTTACGGGCTGCAAACACTAAAAGGAAATTTAAGCTCTATAAATGAGGAAAACCTTTTAGACATTTAATTAATATTAACAATTATTATTTTAATGAAAAGTTCTCCTTACAATCTTTCGATGGATATTGAGACAACTCATTGTGTTTAACATGAAACCCTGAGACATACAGGCGAATTCTTCAAACTTCAACCGATTACATAATCTTCTGTCCGTTACATTTACTGGCCCCGTGGAATTCCACATTTCTGGAATTCCAATCTTCTCAATAGGGACTACACCTCTGCAAGGCTCGTTAACCACCCCCCTCCACCCCCACCCTACCCCAACTCGTAAGTCTTAGATTCCTGGTCGATTTATGCGCATCAAATATTGGCATGCAGATTAACATTTTAGCTACAGTTGACGTAGTTTTTTGAAGCCTGTTAAGCAGAAGAGTTTGGTGACGATAAGTTCAATTAACTGTGATTAAAGATGTGCATCCCTACAAGCCGCTGGCCTCACCCCCATCCCTCCACCGTTACCCCCCCCCCACTTGTCCTCAAGTGTTTCTACGTTCACCCGTGCCACAAGGCGAGACAGGTTAACCCAAACATATTTCCCAACAGAAGCTCCTCACCACATCCAAGTGTCAGAATCCACTGTGCAGTACAAGTCTTTCATGTCGAGACAAACCGGGGCACGTCGTCAAACTACTCATCGTGTGCACCGTGGGGCATCCCGGCTGGAATCGTTACACGTACAGTCACGTGATTGGCCGTTAACCCATTTACTGAGTCAACAGCTTACTATTCTTAGACACAGCGTAGATAGGTAGGGCTCGGATAAAATGAGTACAGTGTAATGACTTGTGCACTGGATGCCATCGGTGTGGAACCCGAGGCGCGCGTGGAGCATTGATGCGAATTGCCTGAATTGTGGCCTAAGCATATTTCGGATGCTGTTAACCGTCTAATCCAGTGCTTCTCAAACATTTTAATATGGCGGACCAGCAGGAATTTTTCAATTGTACTAGGGACCGGTGAACTATTTTCCCTGTACTAACGGGGTAGCGGAAGTTAAATTATTTTTGTCTATTTGTTTCATTTTATCTGCTTATTGCCGACAAATTAAGATATTCTATTTTCCATATTTAGTATTAGTGGTTGCAAATGTAGTATTAATATTATATTTTTAAATCCCTTATATTAACTTCGAAATCTTGTCGTTCGTCGTCGGGCAGGCGGAAATACAAAAGTAAAAAAATGACACACTTCCCGTGATGCTATCGAGCTGACATTTTGCACATATATTCGTGTCCCCTAACAATGCATCCTATCAAAATTTCAGATCGATCGAATGTACCGTAATGAAATTAATGCAATTTTAATTTATCTATATAAAACTATATGGAGCTGTAGCTATTGTTTACATTTTACGGGTCACTTGAATTCGCGCCACCCATCGATGACCACATCTCGTGTTTAACACCAGGGGGTGTTCACTCAGTTTCAGGCTGTAAATGTTTGTCACCTTTGAACATAATCAATACTTTTAGTTATGTCTCATATATAAGGAATTTATAGTCAAAAACTTTGTTTTTACGGGGTTGTTTTTATTCTGTCCTTTCTTGATAACTTCTGCGGACCGGCACCGGTCCGCGGTCCACCACTTTGAGAAGCACTGGTCTAATCCTTCGCGCATGAGCGTGGATAGTTAACGCGAGTCTGTTAGATACGATGCTCTTATATAGGCGTGGATAGGTTACGTCTCTTATGGAAGTGGATAGGTAACGGGAGTCTTAAATACAATACTCGTCTATGGATTTCGTTGACATGGGCCACAAACAATAACAAGCGTGATTTGTTGTCTCTCGCCCCCCCCCCTTTCCCCCACTCCCACTCAACAAGGACATTTTCATTCATGTCCTCTCAGATATGTTTTCTGACGATTAATCATTTTATCATTTGAAAATCATCAACTTTATTATTTTTTTAGTATTATTTTTTTTTATAAAGGTGCATACCTGCCAACCTGCCAAGAAAAAAAATCTGTATAGGGATTCGGGAGCGGGGTCGCGGCAGTCCGGTGGTCGCCGTATATTGAACAAAATGTAAATCTAGTTCTGATTATTTCGCCACCGTATCGTCCTAGTGGTTGGACAGTTGATCTACTTGGCGCTACTGGTCATGTTTTTTTGTTTGGACATTTAGATCATAGCCGTGACATTGTGTCCCTCAAACCTTTTAATAGGATAACGAGAACCATGCACTGTGTCGGCTCAAACTATGGACCGCCCCCCCCCCATGTGGACAGCTATTTAACCTATCGACCTGTACCCCTCACCTGTGGACAGCTATTTGCCTTGACACCCGAGTGGAGGGCGAGAGTATCCACCGTGCGGAGGGCGAGAGTATCTACCGACGTGGCCTCCAGCCGAGTTTAGCACAGTGTCGTGTTTCGCTATATTTACGTCTGTGATTTTTGGCCCCTTATCCTGCCACCGCATTAAAGGACATAGAGTGTGGAGGCTCCACGATAAGCCCTCGACTTGTCGCGTCATTCGGGGAGACCATCTTGTACCACTGGGAGCATTGCTTATATAGAAATATGAGATCCTTGGGGCCCAGGAGTCTAAATAGATGCGGTAATGGGGAGAACTTGTATTATTTGAGAGGGGATGAAAGTAACATCGTCATGTATTTAGCCATGGAGCCCCCTTCCCCACACACACACCTAGCCCCCTCTCACACCTTTAGAGTCCTATATCCCGCCATATTGATCTTCCGATGAGTATTATTATGACCCACGGGCGAGAAGATTGTGTCTGTCCATAGCTTACATCTGTGTATTAGGCCATAACAGCATATAGTCATGCACCTATTCATGCATATAATTATCTCCAAAACAAGTACATCTATATATATGTAAATCAAAGCATGTCTGTGTGTGTGTGTGTATGTGTGTGTGTTTGTGCATGTCCTTTATAGCTGACTAAATCATTCATCCGATCGTCATGAAACGTTTGGAGACTTTTGAGTACCCACCTGGGATGGTAACTGGCAACTTTTGTTTTCTAAATTTAACACTCATGGGGCACCGGGGGCCCATAATGTCATTTTTTGCTTATATGAGCTATATAGAAATTAGTTTAGGCGCTAGCTACTGTGTAAATTGTTGGATTTTAACCAAACTTTGTATATAAAAGCTTGATAGCCAATATTAAAATACTATAGGGCACTGAACTCCTAATAGTCATTCCTTTGGGACCGGGGGCCCAAAAAGTAATTTTTCTTAAACGTTTAAGATTTTATTCACCATTCAGTTAACAATCTTGACAAATAATGACACATGTATTATACAAATTGAAATGAACAGGTGTTTTGAACTTTATATCTTGCACTGAATGGGCCCCGGGGCCCTTAATGTCGATTTTTGCTCTATACGAGCTATATAAAAATTAGTTTATTCGTTAGCTACTGAGTAAATCAATGGATCTTAACCAAAATTTTAATAAAAAACTTGGTAGCCCATAATAAAATACTATAGGGCACAGAACTTCAAATGTCCATTCCTTCGGGGGCCCCAAATGTATTTTCTTCGTATATGTTTAAGATATGTTTCCCCATTCAATTTTTCACGATCTTAAGGAATATATCTATGAAGAAGCAAATAAAATGAACAGGTTTTTGAAATTGACATCTTTCACCAAATGGGCCCAGGGGCCCCTAAATGTCGTTTTTTTTCTTATATGAGCTGTATAAAAATTATTATTCGCGTAAAATACTAAGGAAATTAATGGATCTTGAACCATCTTAGTATATAAAAACTCACGGGTTTATATTTTATTATAGGGCACTGAACTCCTAATTTTCATTCCCTCGTGGCAGGGGGCCCAAAATGTTTTTTTAAAGTAAATGTTTAATGTTTTATCGTCCATTTAATTTTTAACAATATTGAGAAATTTAAATAAAGTTTAGGGCTGCGGAAATTAACTATTAATTTCTCGATTAATCAGTTAATTTTTTTTATCGATTAAAATTATTTTAATCGATAAAAATTCGATTAAAATTAAAGAAAATATTTATAATATTTTAATTTTTTTTATTAATAATAATAATTAATTATTAATAACAATTTATATATTTTTTACGTACAAACTTCTCCCGCGTAATATTATAATATATTTTATTACTTTATGTGGACCGGCAGACATCAACTAAAAAATGGCTGACAGCATCAGCGCAGTTAAATTTAAACGTATAACTAGAAAGTTGAGCAAAAATTTTGTTTTTAAGCTAACTGCGGATGGCAAAGTCAAAGATGGTGAAAAATGTTACTGTGTTCACTGCCATAAGCCATAAACAATTCTCTTTTAAAGCATCAAATGCATCGCTGACGTACCACCATCAGCACAAACATCCGATCAAGTATCAACACATTGTCATAAAATTTAGTTCAAAATATTCTTAATTTTCAATGTCCGTGAGAAATGTTCAGTTTAATGACGTCATAAATTTCTATTTTTGGCTTTAATAGAAATTATCGATTAATTAATCGATAATTTTTTCAAAAGTTAACGATTAAATTTAAATTAATCGATAACAGCCCTAAAATAAATGTATATACATTGTATTTTGAAATGTATTCAAATGAAAATGTGTTTCACACTTTATTTCTTGCAATAATTGGGCCCTGGGGCCCTTAATGTCGTTTTTTGCTTATGCGAGCTTTATAAAAATTAGTTTATGCGTTAGCTACTGAGTAAATGATTGGATCTTAACCAAACTTTGTATAAAAAAAAATTGGTAGCTTATGTTAAAATACTTAAGGTTTCTAATGTCAATTTCGTCGGGGCCGGGGGCCCCAAATGTATTTTTCATATATGTTTAAGATATTTTGCCATTTACTTTTTAACGATCTTGATAAATATATCCCTGATGAAACTGATTTAAAATGAAAAAGTTTTTGAAATTGACATCTCGCACCGAATAGGCCCGGGCCCCATGTCGTTTTCCCCCCCACTATATTAGCTATATTAAAATTAGTTTAAGCGTTAAATAATGAGAAAATAAATGGATTTTGACTAAACTTAGAATATAAAAACTTGAGAACCTATATTATATTACTATAGGGCACTGAACTCATAATGCCCATTCCCACTGATCTGGGGGCCCCAAATGTAATTTTTACTGCACGCTAATAATTTAATTCCCCTTTCAATTTTACATGATATTGACAAATTTAGCTGGAGTACAATGGCAATAAAAAATTAAATTATTACTCTTTTTTGGTCGGGTCCCTTAATATGTTTTCTTTTGTAAGCTTTTTAAATATTTATTTATTTATCCGTTTGCTATGAAATTTGGGTTTTGTTTATTTGCAAAATTCCGCGAAGGTTTCTGGCATAAATGTTTTTAATACATACCACTCATTGATTTCTTTAAATATAATAATTTTTATTGAGATCGTTGCAACGCACGACGGGTCTGCTAGTTTTAAATAAACGACCACTGCATCAAATATTTTGACACGTGCTTGTTTATTACGAAGCTCTAAGTTATGTCATTTTGGCAATCTTGTTGAGTGCTTCATATACAAGTATAGAATATGGCATTCTTGTTGAGTGCTTCATATACAAGTATAGAATATATGGCATTCTTGTTCAGTGCTTCTTATACAAGTATAGAATATATATGGCATTCTTGTTCAGTGCTTCATATACAAGTATAGAATATATATGGCATTCTTGTTGAGTGCTTCATATACAAGTATAGAATATATATGGCATTCTTGTTGAGTGCTTCATATACAAGTATAGAATATATGGCATTCTTGTTGAGTGCTTCATATACAAGTATAGAATATATATGGCATTCTTGTTGAGTGCTTCATATACAAGTATAGAATATATATGGCATTCTTGTTGAGTGCTTCATATACAAGTATAGAATATAATGGCATTCTTGTTCAGTGCTTCATATACAAGTATAGAATATATATGGCATTCTTGTTCAGTGCTTCATATACAAGTATAGAATATATGGCATTCTTGTTCAGTGCTTCATATACAAGTATAGAATATATGGCATTCTTGTTCAGTGCTTCATATACAACTATAGAATATATATGGCATTCTTGTTCAGTGCTTCTTATACAAGTATAGAATATATATGGCATTCTTGTTCAGTGCTTCATATACAAGTATAGAATTATGGCATTCTTGTTCAGTGCTTCATATACAAGTATAGAATATATGGCATTCTTGTTCAGTGCTTCATATACAAGTATAGAATTATGGCATTCTTGTTCAGTGCTTCATATACAAGTATAGAATATGGCATTCTTGTTCAGTGCTTCATATACAAGTATAGAATATGGCATTCTTGTTCAGTGCTTCATATACAAGTATAGAATATGGCATTCTTGTTCAGTGCTTCATATACAAGTATAGAATATGGCATTCTTGTTCAGTGCTTCATATACAAGTATAGAATATGGCATTCTTGTTCAGTGCTTCATATACAAGTATAGAATATGGCATTCTTGTTCAGTGCTTCATATACAAGTATAGAATATGGCATTCTTGTTCAGTGCTTCATATACAAGTATAGAATATGGCATTCTTGTTCAGTGCTTCATATACAAGTATAGAATATGGCATTCTTGTTCAGTGCTTCATATACAATAAGTATAGAATATGGCATTCTTGTTCAGTGCTTCACATACAAGTATAGAATATGACATTCTTATTCAGTGCTTCATATACAAGTATAGAATATGCGAGAATTCATCTTCCTTTCATTGAATGGTATTTGTCTCAGAAAAAGACCCCCCTCCCCGCTGTGTGAGAGCACTCACCTCCATCAGTTACATCCTGATTTCAAACCAACTTAACCTTATGAAAACATATGCCACCAGTAACTATAAAATAGACACCAACCCATTCGATAGTTCAGCAAAGCTATTATACCATTTGGCTAAACCTGCATCTTTCAATGGGGATCCGAGTGGGTGAAACCAGGACATTAGGCATTGCCTCCTCCCTCTACCCCCGCCCCCTATTACACAAACATTCCAGAGGCTTGCGGTATTTAAAACATTTCACACTAACACTATTTCATTGAAACATCTTTTTATTCTCTCTCTCGCTCTGTCTCTATCTCTTTTGCTCTCTCTCTCTCTCTCTCTCTCTCTCTCTCTCTCTCTCTCTCTCTCTCTCTCTCTCTCTCTCTCTCTCTCTCTCTCTCTCGCACGCTCTCTCTCTCTCTCTCTCTCTCTCTCTCTCTCTCTCTCTCTCTCTCTCTCTCTCTCTCTCTCTCTATCTGTCTCTCGCGCTCTCTCGTACGTTCTCTCTATCTCTATCTCGCTTTTATGTTATGGTTACACTCCAAGTCCGGGCTCAATATGTAGTAGTTGTATACAAGGGATTTTATGGCCAAAGTGAGATGAAAATGTCACATGTTGAAAAGAGATTCGCAAAAAAATATGTTAAACTGGATAGTTTTGTCACTGTGTGTGTTCATGTGTGTTCATGAATGAATTCAACTAGATAGTGTTGTCATTGTGTGTGTTAATGAATGAATTCAATTGGATAGTGTTGTCATTGTGTGTGTTCATGAATGAATTCAACTAGATAGTGTTGTCATTGTGTGTGTTCATGAATGAATTCAACTAGATAGTGTTGTCATTGTGTGTGTTCATGAATGAATTCAACTAGATAGTGTTGTCATTGTGTGTGTTCATGAATGAATTCAACTCAATCAAAAACAATACAATACGCCAAGCTTCAGAAATAACTCAATCCCCATTACAAAGTCAGACCGCCCACACCAATGGCTGTGAGACTGTGAGGCATGGCCATTATTTCAGGGCTGGAAGTGGGATAGACACTTTTATTACTGTGCGTGCGCCTGTAAGGAAACAACAACAGACCCCCCCCTCCCCCCAACCACCACCACAGAAATTTTTTTAAAAGCCGAAGGCCAAAATGGTTTGACGTGAATACCTATTTCCCAGCCATTCTAAGAACGACTTTTTGCCTCCGTTCACTGGGCGTACACTTGGCGGTGTAGTGGCATGTCAATAAGCTGAGTCGTTACACTCAAGGCACAGTAGCTGGCCACGCATGGTCCCCATTCTTTCATCATAGGGTCCCATGTCAATAAGATGAGTCGTTACACTCAAGGCACAGTAGCTGGCCACGCATGGTCCCCATTCTTTCATCATAGGGTCCCATGTCAATAAGATGAGTCGTTACACTCAAGGCACAGTAGCTGGCCACGCATGGTCCCCATTCTTTCATCAAATGGTCCCATGTCAATAAGCTTAGTCGTTACACTCAAGGCACAGTAGCTGGCCACGCATGGTCCCCATTCTTTCATCATAGGGTCCCATGTCAATAAGCTGAGTCGTTACACTCAAGGCCCAGTAGCTGGCCACGCATGGTCCCCATTCTTTCATCATAGGGTCCCATGTCAATAAGCTGAGTCGTTACACTCAAGGCCCAGTAGCTGGCCACGCATGGTCCCCATTCTTTCATCATAGGGTCCCATGTCAATAAGCTGAGTCGTTACACTCAAGGCACAGTAGCTGGCCACGCATGGTCCCCATTCTTTCATCATAGGGCCCCATGTCAATAAGCTGAGTCGTTACACTCAAGGCACAGTAGCTGGCCACGCATGGTCCCCATTCTTTCATCATAGGGTCCCATGTCAATAAGCTGAGTCGTTACACTCAAGGCCCAGTAGCTGGCCACGCATGGTCCCCATTCTTTCATCATAGGGTCCCATGTCAATAAGCTGAGTCGTTACACTCAAGGCACAGTAGCTGACCACGCATGGTCCCCATTCTTTCATCATAGGGACCCATGTCAATAAGCTGAGTCGTTACACTCAAGGCACAGTAGCTGGCCACGCATGGTCCCCATTCTTTCATCATAGGGTCCCATGTCAATAAGCTGAGTCGTTACACTCAAGGCACAGTAGCTGGCCACGCATGGTCCCCATTCTTTCATCATAGGGTCCCATGTCAATAAGCTGAGTCGTTACACTCAAGGCACAGTAGCTGACCACGCATGGTACCCATTCTTTCATCATAGGGACCCATGTCAATAAGCTGAGTCGTTAAACTCAAGGCACAGTAGCTGGCCACGCATGGTCCCCATTCTTTCATCATAGGGTCCCATGTCAATAAGCTGAGTCGTTACACTCAAGGCACAGTAGCTGGCCACGCATGGTCCCCATTCTTTCATCACATACAATACTCATTACATAAACATCGAATCGTTGCTATTGTACTATATTGTCGGACAAACACAGCGTCACTGGGGTAGGTGTTGCCATTTCATGGAGGAAATAGATTCAGTTGGACCAATTTCTTTCAGATATTAATTTATCAGGACAAATGATATATTGAAATATTTTGATCCTTGTAAATTAACGACTCTATTATACTCATAGTAAATTAACGACTCTATTATACTCATAGTAAATTAACGACTCTATTATACTCATAGTAAATTAACGACTCTATTATACTCATAGTAAATTAACGACTCTATTATACTCATAGTAAATTAACGACTCTATTATACTCATAGTAAATTAACGACTCTATTATACTCATAGTAAATTAACGACTCTATTATACTTATAGTAAATTAACGACTCTATTATACTCATAGTAAATTAACGACTCTATTATACTCATAGTAAATTAACGACTCTATTATACTCATAGTAAATTAACGACTCTATTATACTCATAGTAAATTAACGACTCTATTATACTCATAGTAAATTAACGACTCTATTATACTCATAGTAAATTAACGACTCTATTATACTCATAGTAAATTAACGACTCTATTATACTCATAGTAAATTAACGACTCTATTATACTCATAGTAAATTAACGACTCTATTATACTCATAGTAAATTAACGACTCTATTATACTCATAGTAAATTAACGACTCTATTATACTCATAGTAAATTAACGACTCTATTATACTCATAGTAAATTAACGACTCTATTATACTCATAGTAAATTAACGACTCTATTATACTCATAGTAAATTAACGACTCTATTATACTCATAGTAAATTAACGACTCTATTATACTCATAGTAAATTAACGACTCTATTATACTCATAGTAAATTAACGACTCTATTATACTCATAGTAAATTAACGACTCTATTATACTCATAGTAAATTAACGACTCTATTATACTCATAGTAAATTAACGACTCTATTATACTCATAGTAAATTAACGACTCTATTATACTCATAGTAAATTAACGACTCTATTATACTCATAGTAAATTAACGACTCTATTATACTCATAGTAAATTAACGACTCTATTATACTCATAGTAAATTAACGACTCTATTATACTCATAGTAAATTAACGACTCTATTATACTCATAGTAAATTAACGACTCTATTATACTCATAGTAAATTAACGACTCTATTATACTCATAGTAAATTAACGACTCTATTATACTCATAGTAAATTAACGACTCTATTATACTCATAGTAAATTAACGACTCTATTATACTCATAGTAAATTAACGACTCTATTATACTCATAGTAAATTAACGACTCTATTATACTCATAGTAAATTAACGACTCTATTATTCTCATAGTAAATTAACGACTCTATTATTCTCATAGTAAATTAACGACTCTATTATACTCATAGTAAATTAACGACTCTATTATACTCATAGTAAATTAACGACTCTATTATTCTCATAGTTTTATTTTTACTGCTATATTTATGCTGAAAAAGATTTTGTAATACCTGTGGAAATGATTGAAATCTGCACTTCTATTGAAGCACTTACTTAAACACTAAACTATTGAAATATAAATACATCCATAAGTTGATTTCAAACTTTCAGTAACCTCGAGAGGTTAAGAATAAAATTCTTCAACCGCAGCCAGAATCAACAGCAGTTGGCCACCAGCAACAATACGCCGTTTCAGTCATGTCACCCCTGGTTGTACAAACCTTATTGTCTCTATCCATTGTTGAAAGGGCCCTATTCACCCTGATCTCATGTTGATGTAACCAGAGACTCAGGGATACGAGGGGCAAGGTGAAGCCAATAAACACAAATGCCAGTCAGTGGAAGTGTACACTTTGATGTGGGAGTAGACGCACGACACGCCACCGCTGTTTGTTGTTAGCTGCCTGAACCCAAGTGCCGCCGTCTGGTGTGCCGCTAGCTATGTAGCAATTCATGAGTAGTTTGTGTGAACCCAAGTGCTGCCATCTGGTGTGCCGCTAGCTATGAGTAGTTTGTGTGAACCCAAGTGCTGCCATCTGGTGTGCCGCTAGCTATGAGTAGTTTGTGTGAACCCAAGTGCTGCCATCTGGTGTGCCGCTAGCTATGAGTAGTTTGTGTGAACCCAAGTGCTGCCGTCTGGTGTGCCGCTAGCTATGAGTAGTTTGTGTGAACCCAAGTGCTGCCGTCTGGTGTGCCGCTAGCTATGAGTAGTTTGTGTGAACCCAAGTGCTGCCGTCTGGTGTGCCGCTAGCTATGTAGCAGTTCATGAGTAGTTTGTGTGAACCCAAGTGCTGCCGTCTGGTGTGCCGCTAGCCATGAGTAGTTTGTGTGAACCCAAGTGCTGCCATCTGGTGTGCCGCTAGCTATGAGTAGTTTGTGTGAACCCAAGTGCTGCCATCTGGTGTGCCGCTAGCCATGAGTAGTTTGTGTGAACCCAAGTGCTGCCATCTGGTGTGCCGCTAGCTATGAGTAGTTTGTGTGAACACAAGTGCTGCCGTCTGGTGTGCCGCTAGCTATGAGTAGTTTGTGTGAACCCAAGTGCTGCCGTCTGGTGTGCCGCTAGCTATGTAGCAGTTCATGAGTAGTTTGTGTGAACCCAAGTGCTGCCATCTGGTGTGCCGCTAGCCATGAGTAGTTTGTGTGAACCCAAGTGCTGCCATCTGGTGTGCCGCTAGCCATGAGTAGTTTGTGTGAACCCAAGTGCTGCCATCTGGTGTGCCGCTAGCCATGAGTAGTTTGTGTGAACCCAAGTGCTGCCATCTGGTGTGCCGCTAGCTATGAGTAGTTTGGGTGAACCCAAGTGCTGCCATCTCGTGTGCCGCTAGCTATGAGTAGTTTGTGTGAACCCAAGTGCTGCCATCTGGTGTGCCGCTAGCTATGAGTAGTTTGTGTGAACCCAAGTGCTGCCATCTGGTGTGCCGCTAGCTATGAGTAGTTTGTGTGAACCCAAGTGCTGCCGTCTGGTGTGCCGCTAGCTATGAGTAGTTTGTGTGAACCCAAGTGCTGCCGTCTGGTGTGCCGCTAGCTATGAGTAGTTTGTGTGAACCCAAGTGCTGCCGTCTGGTGTGCCGCTAGCTATGAGTAGTTTGTGTGAACCCAAGTGCTGCCGTCTGGTGTGCCGCTAGCTATGTAGCAGTTCATGAGTAGTTTGTGTGAACCCAAGTGCTGCCGTCTGGTGTGCCGCTAGCCATGAGTAGTTTGTGTGAACCCAAGTGCTGCCATCTGGTGTGCCGCTAGCCATGAGTAGTTTGTGTGAACCCAAGTGCCGCCGTCTGGTGTGCCGCTAGCTATGAGTAGTTTGTGTGAACCCAAGTGCCGCCGTCTGGTGTGCCGCTAGCTATGAGTAGTTTGTGTGAACCCAAGTGCTGCCGTCTGGTGTGCCGCTAGCTATGAGTAGTTTGTGTGAACCCAAGTGCTGCCGTCTGGTGTGCCGCTAGCTATGTAGCAGTTCATGAGTAGTTTGTGTGAACCCAAGTGCTGCCATCTGGTGTGCAGCTAGCCATGAGTAGTTTGTGTGAACCCAATTGCTGCCATCTGGTGTGCCGCTAGCCATGAGTAGTTTGTGTGAACCCAAGTGCTGCCGTCTGGTGTGCCGCTGGCAATGAGTAGTTTGTGTGAACCCAAGTGCTGCCATCTGGTGTGCCGCTAGCAATGAGTAGTTTGTGTGAACCCAAGTGCCGCCGTCTGGTGTGCCGCTAGCAATGAGTAGTTTGTGTGAACCCAAGTGCCGCCGTCTGGTGTGCCGCTAGCTATGTAGTAATTCATGAGTAGTTTGTATTAACCCAAGTGCTGCCATCTGGTGTACCGCTAGCAATGAGTAGTTTGTGTGAACCCAAGTGCTGCCATCTGGTGTGCCGCTAGCAATGAGTAGTTTGTGTGAACCCAAGTGCCGCCGTCTGGTGTGCCGCTAGCTATGTAGCAATTCATGAGTAGTTTGTGTGAACCCAAGTGCTGCCATCTGGTGTGCCGCTAGCTATGAGTAGTTTGTGTGAACCCAAGTGCTGCCATCTGGTGTGCCGCTAGCCATGAGTAGTTTGTGTGAACCCAAGTGCTGCCATCTGGTGTGCCGCTAGCTATGAGTAGTTTGTGTGAACACAAGTGCTGCCGTCTGGTGTGCCGCTAGCTATGAGTAGTTTGTGTGAACCCAAGTGCTGCCGTCTGGTGTGCCGCTAGCTATGTAGCAGTTCATGAGTAGTTTGTGTGAACCCAAGTGCTGCCATCTGGTGTGCCGCTAGCCATGAGTAGTTTGTGTGAACCCAAGTGCTGCCATCTGGTGTGCCGCTAGCCATGAGTAGTTTGTGTGAACCCAAGTGCTGCCATCTGGTGTGCCGCTAGCTATGAGTAGTTTGTGTGAACCCAAGTGCTGCCGTCTGGTGTGCCGCTAGCTATGAGTAGTTTGTGTGAACCCAAGTGCTGCCATCTGGTGTGCCGCTAGCTATGAGTAGTTTTTGAGAACCCAAGTGCTGCCGTCTGGTGTGCCGCTAGCAATGAGTAGTTTGTGTGAACCCAAGTGCTGCCGTCTCGTGTGCCGCTAGCTATGTAGCAATTCATGAGTAGTTTGTGTGAACCCAAGTGCTGCCATCTGGTGTGCCGCTAGCAATGAGTAGTTTGTGTGAACCCAAGTGCCGCCGTCTGGTGTGCCGCTAGCTATGTAGCAATTCATGAGTAGTTTGTGTGAACCCAAGTGCTGCCATCTGGTGTGCCGCTAGCAATGAGTAGTTTGTGTGAACCCAAGTGCTGCCGTCTGGTGTGCCGCTAGCAATGAGTAGTTTGTGTGAACCCAAGTGCTGCCGTCTGGTGTGCCGCTAGCTATGTAGCAATTCATGAGTAGTTTGTGTGAACCCAAGTGCTGCCATCTGGTGTACCGCTAGCAATGAGTAGTTTGTGTGAACCCAGGTGCTGCCATCTGGTGTGCCGTTAGCAATGAGTAGTTTGTGTGAACCCAAGTGCCGCCGTCTGGTGTGCCGCTAGCTATGTAGCAATTCATGAGTAGTTTGTGTGAACCCAAGTGCTGCCATCTGGTGTGCCGCTAGCCATGAGTAGTTTGTGTGAACCCAAGTGCTGCCATCTGGTGTGCCGCTAGCCATGAGTAGTTTGTGTGAACCCAAGTGCTGCCATCTGGTGTGCCGCTAGCTATGAGTAGTTTGTGTGAACACAAGTGCTGCCGTCTGGTGTGCCGCTAGCTATGAGTAGTTTGTGTGAACCCAAGTGCTGCCGTCTGGTGTGCCGCTAGCTATGTAGCAGTTCATGAGTAGTTTGTGTGAACCCAAGTGCTGCCATCTGGTGTGCCGCTAGCCATGAGTAGTTTGTGTGAACCCAAGTGCTGCCATCTGGTGTGCCGCTAGCCATGAGTAGTTTGTGTGAACCCAAGTGCTGCCATCTGGTGTGCCGCTAGCTATGAGTAGTTTGTGTGAACACAAGTGCTGCCGTCTGGTGTGCCGCTAGCTATGAGTAGTTTGTGTGAACCCAAGTGCTGCCGTCTGGTGTGCCGCTAGCTATGTAGCAGTTCATGAGTAGTTTGTGTGAACCCAAGTGCTGCCATCTGGTGTGCCGCTAGCCATGAGTAGTTTGTGTGAACCCAAGTGCTGCCATCTGGTGTGCCGCTAGCCATGAGTAGTTTGTGTGAACCCAAGTGCTGCCATCTGGTGTGCCGCTAGCTATGAGTAGTTTGTGTGAACCCAAGGGCTGCCGTCTGGTGTGCCGCTAGCTATGAGTAGTTTGTGTGAACCCAAGTGCTGCCATCTGGTGTGCCGCTAGCTATGAGTAGTTTTTGAGAACCCAAGTGCCGCCGTCTGGTGTGCCGCTAGCTATGTAGCAATTCATGAGTAGTTTGTGTGAACCCAAGTGCTGCCATCTGGTGTGCCGCTAGCAATGAGTAGTTTGTGTGAACACAAGTGCTGCCGTCTGGTGTGCCGCTAGCTATGAGTAGTTTGTGTGAACCCAAGTGCTGCCGTCTGGTGTGCCGCTAGCTATGTAGCAGTTCATGAGTAGTTTGTGTGAACCCAAGTGCTGCCATCTGGTGTGCCGCTAGCCATGAGTAGTTTGTGTGAACCCAAGTGCTGCCATCTGGTGTGCCGCTAGCCATGAGTAGTTTGTGTGAACCCAAGTGCTGCCATCTGGTGTGCCGCTAGCTATGAGTAGTTTGTGTGAACCCAAGTGCTGCCATCTGGTGTGCCGCTAGCTATGAGTAGTTTGTGTGAACCCAAGTGCTGCCGTCTGGTGTGCCGCTAGCTATGAGTAGTTTGTGTGAACCCAAGTGCTGCCATCTGGTGTGCCGCTAGCTATGAGTAGTTTTTGAGAACCCAAGTGCCGCCGTCTGGTGTGCCGCTAGCTATGTAGCAATTCATGAGTAGTTTGTGTGAACCCAAGTGCTGCCATCTGGTGTGCCGCTAGCAATGAGTAGTTTGTGTGAACCCAAGTGCCGCCGTCTGGTGTGCCGCTAGCTATGTAGCAATTCATGAGTAGTTTGTGTGAACCCAAGTGCTGCCATCTGGTGTGCCGCTAGCAATGAGTAGTTTGTGTGAACCCAAGTGCTGCCGTCTGGTGTGCCGCTAGCAATGAGTAGTTTGTGTGAACCCAAGTGCTGCCGTCTGGTGTGCCGCTAGCTATGTAGCAATTCATGAGTAGTTTGTGTGAACCCAAGTGCTGCCATCTGGTGTACCGCTAGCAATGAGTAGTTTGTGTGAACCCAGGTGCTGCCATCTGGTGTGCCGTTAGCAATGAGTAGTTTGTGTGAACCCATGTGCCGCCGTCTGGTGTGCCGCTAGCTATGTAGCAATTCATGAGTAGTTTGTGTGAACCCAAGTGCTGCCATCTGGTGTGCCGCTAGCAATGAGTAGTTTGTGTGAACCCAAGTGCTGCCGTCTGGTGTGCCGCTAGCATGAGTAGTTTGTGTGAACCCAAGTGCTGCCATCTGGTGTGCCGCTAGCTATGTAGCAATTCATGAGTAGTTTGTGTGAACCCAAGTGCTGCCATCTGGTGTGCCGCTAGCCATGAGTAGTTTGTGTGAACCCAAGTGCTGCCATCTGGTGTGCCGCTAGCCATGAGTAGTTTGTGTGAACCCAAGTGCTGCCATCTGGTGTGCCGCTAGCTATGAGTAGTTTGTGTGAACCCAAGTGCTGCCATCTGGTGTGCCGCTAGCTATGTAGCAATTCCATGAGTAGTTTGTGTGAACCCAAGTGCCGCCATCTGGTGTGCCGCTAACTATGTAGCAATTCATGAGTAGTTTGTGTGAACCCAAGTGCTGCCATCTGGTGTGCCGCTAGCAATGAGTAGTTTGTGTGAACCCAAGTGCCGCCGTCTGGTGTGCCGCTACTATGTAGCAATTCATGAGTAGTTTGTGTGAACCCAAGTGCTGCCATCTGGTGTGCCGCTAGCATTGAGTAGTTTGTGTGAACCCAGTGCTGCCGTCTGGTGTGCCGCTAGCAATGAGTAGTTTGTGTGAACCCAAGTGCTGCCGTCTGGTGGCAAGTTATGTACAATGTCATGAGTAGTTTGTGTGAACCAAGTGCTGCTCTGGTGTCCGCTAGCAATGAGTAGTTTGTGTGAACCCAAGTGCTGCCATCTGGTGTGCCGCTAGCAATGAGTGTTTGTGTCAACCCATGCCCTGTTACTGTCAACTGCCGCTGCTACTGTCAACCTGCCTTGTTACTGTCAACCTGCCTGCTACTGTCAACCTGCCTGTGTTCTGTGAACCCAAGTGCTGCCGTCTGGTGTGCCCTGCTGCAACTGCCCGTAGTTTGTGTGAACCCAAGTGCTGCCACACATTCTATTCACTTACTAGGAGAGTGGACAGTTTGGCCTCCCTTGGGTGGCCGCGTCGTCCAACTTCACAAATGTTCATGGTGGTGGGGGCTATTGAGAAAATGATAGTCTCACCCTCGCCTTGGCTACGCCACTGTTTATATTACATGTTGCTATTGGAATGTTTCTTTAGACCAGCGTGTATATTAGAATGTGCTATACTCATCTCTTATTCCTGTTAGATTCTCCTCACCTACAGAATACAACGACTTAATCATCTCTACTCACCTCGTTCGTTACTCATAATTGTTTTACCTGATGACTTAATTCCAAAGGCACGTGCCTTGTATCACCAACCACTCCCAACGGTTCATCAAATGTCCGAGCCCCCCCCTCCCACCACACCGTCGGTCTGCACATTCCTCACCTCCTCCAAAAGGCCCTAGTTTCATTGTTTACACATGACATGCCAGTGTTTGCAAGGTGAGTTCACTATGTTTTTGCCCATGAAACAAATTCGACACCTTCTGCTTGTACGTTCTCATTAATTTAAGGTTAGCCTATTTAAGCTCATCCGAGATATAGGGGGAACAAATCTACCGTTTATAAATGGAACACATTCTTTAAAGGTTCCCAACCAAAGGGCGATAGAATAATGAATACAAAATTTAGACGTGGAATACACGCTAATTGGATATTTTCTTTTTAAATCCCTTATATTAACTTCGAAATCTTGTCTCTCTGTCGTGATCTCTTCGTACGTCGGGCGGAAAAACAAAAGTAAAAAAATGACCCACTTCCCGTGATACCATCGCGCTGAAATTTGGCACATAGACTTGTGTCTCCTAACAATGCATCGTATCAAAATTTCAGATCGATCGAACGTACCGTAATTAAATTAATGCATTTTTAGTTTATCTCTATATGGCATATGCAATTCAATTTCACGGTTTGTTAATGTTTTTTTTTCACGTGACAGTTCAGTTCGCGCGTTGACGCAACATCGTCGATGTACCGGCGTGCTTTTGTTTACATTTTACGTGTCACGCTGAGCTCGGTCCAGCCATCGGTGACCAGACCTTCGGGTTATAAAGCAAAGGGGAGTTAAGACATATTCAGTCTGTAAATGTTTGTCGCGTTTGAACATAATCAATACTTTTAGTTATGTCTCATATATAAGGGATTTATAGTCAAAAACTTTGTTTTTACGGGTTTATTTTATTTTAATATATTGTAACTGCTTTATATATATATATATAATAATAATAAAAATATATATTCGATGCGAAATCGAGAAAAGGAATAAACAAAAATTAATAACTGTACCGAGTGTGTACTTACAGGTATATAGGGTAGGGGCTAATCTTATATAGAATTCTTTATATCATATTGACCAGGGGTGTCCAAAGTCCGGCTCTCGGGCCAAATACGTCCCGCGGTAATATTTTAATTGGCCGGCGACCTCATCTTCAATATTTAATTGACTTGCACATTTTCTTCAGTGATGTTGAAAAATGAAGGGAAAAAGCTGTGACACATTAATGTTTACCAACTTATATATTGATTTTTAAAATTATGTGGTGTTATTATGTTATGTGTATGAAATTTAACGACGCCCGAGGGCAATACCGATGCAGTAGTATTGTTTATTCAATATAATAACAAAGCGTGTAAGTAAGTTTCAATCTATGTGATGTTACTTTATTAGCTTAATCCAGCCCGCGAATATTTTCACTTAATGGAATACGGCCCTCTTTGCAAAAGGTTGGGACACCCTTAAGTTTGACAGTGAAAAAATGTGTGTAGAATAAAAGACATATTAAACGTATCAGTATCTTGATTAAGAGAATTACATTCAAATTGTCTTGGAGCCGCGTGGAGCGAGTGTATGAGTTAGGTGGGTAGCACCAAGTAGTTGACATAAATAAAGCCATTCAAACATTCATGAACGTAGACCGTGCTATATATTAACTACAATTGCCATTCAAACATTCATGAACGTAAACCGTGCTATATATTAACTACAATTGCCATTCAAACATTCATGAACGTAGACCGTGCTATATATTAACTACAATTGCCATTCAAACATTCATGAACGTAGACCGTGCTATATATTAACTACAATTGCATTAATGACAATGCAAAACATCAACGTTTCTTGAAGAACATGATGATGGTCAATGGTAGTTGTCATCACTTTCTTCTATACTCCATTAGTATACGCACTAACTACTGAATGGTGTGCCCGACTATATTAGTACATTCTAGAGGGGGAAATGCACGGGTCTTCCTAAGAAATTTGAGCTTTTGAAAAACGAGTTTTATGGAGAATACCCAAGCAGGGTTATATCTTGTCTTCTCCGTGAAGAATTTGACTTCTGCTCTCAACTCAAACCGAGGTTAGCTAACGTAATTCGGTGAAGTAGAAAACAGTTTTATTTTTTGCTCTATTTCCTGTAAAAGGCGCCGATCTGTGACTGCTCCGAGTCCTTGGATGTATAAGGTTGATAGCGTGACTTTAAGGAAAGTTGTTTTCAGTTGTGTGACGAAATGACATGGACTCGGACTGGAAGTCTTAAAACTGAATTTCCCCGCCGTCCGGGCCACTGCTCCGATGGTAACTCGGGCCACTGTCCGATGGTAACTCGGGCCACTGCTCCGATGGTAACTCGGGCCACTGCTCCGATGGTAACTCGGGCCACTGTCCGATGGTAACTCGGGCCACTGCTCCGATGGTAACTCGGGCCACTGTCCGATGGTAACTCGGGTCAATCTTCGTGAGACAGTTATGTTGTCATCGTCGCGTGCAGTTTGTCGTGTCGGAAAAGGCCCTCTTCAGTAAAATTGTTCCAGCCGTCCTGGAATTTGTCGGGAGCACAACGCATCTGGTGTGAAGATATCAGCGTCAAGAGTTGGATCACTTTCGATCCTAGTCATCTCTCAAATTGCATGGCCATTTCCTGGGTAAGGGGGTTTTGAATAGGTTGCCATATTGAGTGTCTATTGAGTTTGTCACACGCACGGGATAAGGCTGTCAGTGAACATGCACACACCCATGTCATCACTGGTCCAACACTTAATGTTGTCATGTTCTCTACAGGCAGACAGTGGCACAACGTTTGTCATGTACTCTACAAGCAGGCAATGGCACAACACTGGTTCAACACTTACTGTTGTCATGTACTCTACAGGCAGGCAGTGGCACAACACTGGTTCAACACTTACTGTTGTCATGTACTCTACAGGCAGGCAGTGGCACAACGTTTGTCATGTACTCTACGAGCAGGCAATGGCACAACACTGGTCCAACACTTGCTGTTGTCATGTACTCTACAAGTACAAGCAGGCAATGGCACAACACTGGTCCAACACTTACTGTTTTCATGTACTCTACAGGCAGGCAGTGGCACAACACTGGTCCAACACTTACTGTTGTCATGTACTCTACAGGCAGGCAGTGGCACAACACTGGTCCAACACTTACTGTTGTCATGTACTCTACAGGCAGGCAGTGGCACAACACTGGTCCAACACTTACTGTTGTCATGTACTCTACAGGCAGGCAATGGCACAACACTGGTCCAACACTTACTGTTGTCATGTACTCTACAAGCAGGCAATGGCACAACAGTTCTTGCCATGTTATCACTGGTTCAACAATTACTTTTGTCATGTACTCTGGCAACGGCACATTACATTCAGCTGTGCTCTGGTATGCAGAGTTATTTATGTTGAAAGATGGCTAATGGAGTTTAGTTGTTCATTCAACCGAGTCATGTTTTAATATTCTGCCTCTTTAAGAATTCAGTTTTGGAAGAAAAAAAAACTTGCTCGGTTCATTGAGGTGCTAAGGAACTTGTGTAGATTTGTCTCAAAGAGTCCTGTTGACACAGTATAAAACTGTTGTCTGACTGTAGATTCGTGTCAAAGAGTCCTGTTGACACAGTATAAAACTGTTGTCTGACTGTAGATTTGTCTCAAAGACTCCTGTTGACACAGTATAAAACTGTTGTTGTCTGACTGTAGATTCGTGTCAAAGAGTCCTGTTGACACAGTATAAAACTGTTGTTGTCTGACAGTAGATTCGTGTCAAAGAGTCCTGTTGACACAGTATAAAACTGTTGTCTGACTGTAGATTCGTGTCAAAGAGTCCTGTTGACACAGTATAAAACTGTTGTCTGACTGTAGATTCGTGTCAAAGAGTCCTGTTGACACAGTATAAAACTGTTGTCTGACTGTAGATTCGTGTCAAAGAGTCCTGTTGACACAGTATAAAACTGTTGTCTGACTGTAGATTCGTGTCAAAGAGTCCTGTTGACACAGTATAAAACTGTAAATATAAATCTGACAGTAGATTTGTCTCAAAGACTCAGGGGAAAGTATCATGTTAATTTCCCCAATGTGTTGCGCGAATATCTGTGACATGTTCTAAAGTGGTTGTCCGGTGACAACTGGTTTCTAATGGGTTAACTAAAGTAATTATTAAAAATCTTATTTGAAAATCAAAGTGCATAATTCTCTAGGTAATATGTAGGAGCTCAACGCTTTTTAAAAACAGCCGCTAAATTAGTTTTAATGTGGTTTTACGAATACATGTATTTTAATATTAAAATTTCTACATAGACTATTTTTAAAATCTTGTATTTTAAGAAGTTTTCAAAACAATTTATATTTATAAGTGCATATTATATGCAACTTGAAATACATTCTCTAAAATAAAACAAGTATACATACACATGTCACTTATATTTCTTGGAATTATTCTGGTTATTACAAAAAACAACTTCCTGCTGTCAGAAGGACGTTTACGTTGTTTTTCTTGGCTGATTTTTACTGATTGATTCTTATATTTTATATCTTTAATTTCTCGTGGCCAGGATTAGCGTAGAAAACGATAACTTATAGATCATTATGAATTACACAAACAACACAAAACAATGATGGTGGACAAAAACGGGTCATATGATGGTGGACAAAAACGGGTCATATGATGGTGGACAAAAAACGGGTCATATGATGGTAGACAAAAACGGGTCATATGATGGTGGACAAAAACGGGTCATATGATGGTGGACAAAAACGGGTCATATGATGGTGGACAAAAACGGGTCATATGATATTTGTGACATACCCATAACCCAAACCCTTTTTTACAAGTCGGTTGTTTCTAGAAAAGTAATTGATTTCATAAATGTTTGAAATAATTGAGCTCCATAATTAGATAGGACTCAACTGTTGGCGATGCCCATACAGACTACAAACGACTTTGACAGTTCCAAGAACACATGACAACCTTTTGTTAGCATGTCTAGTACAATAGTGAACAGAGTCGAAGGTGTAGAATAGACGTGTGAAGTTAAGTGACAGGACTATGTAATCGGTGTCCCTATATGGACTCCCTGTGTGCAGTCTTGCAACCTAAATGCCGATTACAATATTCTGACAACAAGTAGGACAAAGAACACTCACTCTTTGATCATCAGAGCCTAACTCATCTGATGTCACTTTGTGTGGCGATGATAAAGAAGGTCTGATTAACAATTGTGTTGTTCAATGATGACCCCATGACGGTAGATTGTTCACCTTCCCCGACCATTTGACGCTGTCGTTTGATCTTAGCGCCCCCCAGGACCGCACGCTCGATGTGATCTTAGAGCCCCTCTTTCTCTCACCAAATATTGAACTCCCCAACACATACCACTGACACTCTTGCCAACTGCCCTAACCCTATGACGACATGACCCAGTTTCCTTTGAAAGTTGTACAACCAGGACTTTAGCCCCAGATCAGACCCAATGGGACACACCAAATCTTGTTTTTTAAATGCTCATTTTGAAAACATTCAGACTGGTAAATACAGACCTCCGTCCCGCCCCAAACCTTTTTAAATCCTTTATATTAACTCGTGGTGTCTGAGCCCTTGCTTGCTTGTTTGTTTGATTGTTTGTCGAGAAAACCTTGGATCGATTTTTAACCCACTTCCTCGTAAGCTAGCGAGCTTATCTTTTGCAGGCAGACTCGTGCCGATGATAAAAAAAATGTATCAAAATTTCAGATCGATCGCATGTACTGTAATTAAATTTTTAGATTATTTTTATTTATCTATATGTATCAAGTTAAATTTTTGAGATAGAATGTCGCGGTGCGTATTATATTGAACGACCCTTTTTATTGATACTTTCCTGTTGCGCGGTTTGGTGCGTATTATATTGACAATACTTTTTATTAAAAAATGTTCCCGATCGGTGCGCATTATATATTAAAAACGTTTTACGAGACATAATTAAAAAATTTTGGATTGTCTTGCGCTGCGTATTATAATGAAATTTTCTCCTACATAAAGGATTTACAGTCAAAAACTTGTTTTTTTTACGGGTTCTTTTTTTATTATGTGCTAATTATATAGATGGTATAGTTTTGGCACCACTCTTTCTATGTGCTTATTATATCCATGATATAGTTGTAGCATCACTCTTTTTATATGCTAGTTATATCCATGATATAGTTGGAGCACCACTCTTTTTTTAATGTGCTAATTATATCCATGATATAGTGTTAGCACTTAGCACCACTCTTTATGTATTAATTATATCCATGATATAGTTGTAGCACTTAGCACCACTCGTTATGTGTTAATTATATACTTGATATCGTTGGAGCATCAGTCTTTTTATTTCCCACGTAGACACCTATTTTAAAAAATATTTATCAACTAATTAACATTGTATGGTATAGATTAATGATAATCCCTTAAATGATTAAATAAACAATACTTTGTGCAAGGTAATTAAGTATACAAGAATTTCGTGTGTTTGTGTATATCGTAGGACGCACGCATATGGCTGGCTGGCAACTTTTATCACTCGGATTTACAAGCGTCCACCTGTTCTGCTATGTCCATCGAAAAGGTGGGGTGAAACCATGACGCATGCAGGCAGGTGGGGTTGGGGCGACTAAAGGGTTTTCTTGCATGTGTTTGCGCTAACCGTAACTACGCCAGTGGCGTCACTAGGGGGGTGCGGTGGGGGCGGGCCGCCCCGGGTGACACCATCACAAGGGGTGACACCAAAATGTAAAATTCTGTATGTTCCCGTTATTTTGCACTGGGAGACTCGGAGGGGTAAGTCGTGAGGGGGTGACATCATGAGCTACCGCCCCGGGTGACACCAACTCTAGTGACGCCTCTGAGCTACGCCCCTGTTTGTTGGTGTCTAATACCCGACAATTAACATACACAAGCTACGCCCCTGTTTGAAGGTCGTCTACTACTGTGAACTTGTGCCAGAAATGTCCAAATTGAAACAGGCTCTAGATAACCGACGTTGAATGCAACATAAAAGAATCCACCTAACCGGAGAGCAAAGAGAGAATTTGGTGGTTGCCATCAAAAACGTCGACTTATTAGGATTGGCGATTTAAATGAGGTCAAGATGACCAGGTTCCTCTGTACACACACACACACACACACACACACACACACACACACACACACACACACACACACACACACACACACACACACACACACACACACACACACACACATATATATATACTAGCAAAATACCCGCGCTATGCTGCGGAAAATAGGATTTCAGTTACCGTTGAGAACCCGCGTAACACAAATTCAAAACACCAATTGATTTCAATCTGGATCATGATGAATATAATACATATATTAACTTCACCGTCTTGTCTGTCTGTCTGTCGTAGTCCCGCAGAAAAACAAAAACGAAAAGTAAAAAATGACACACTTCCCGTGATCCTATCGAGCTGATAATTTAATTTATTTTTCGTCTGCTACCATTGCGGGAGGGTTACTCAACAACTTCCCAAAGTTTCATGCTCCTACCTACACGGGAAGTTAGATATTTAATGATGAGTCTGTTTTATATAGCTCATATCAGGAAAAAAAACTACATTTTGGCCCCCGGCCCCCTAGTGAATGATAATTTTACATTTGTTTTGATTGTTACCATTGCGGAAGTGTACTTAACAACTCTCCAAAGTTTCATGCTGCTACCAACACGAGACATTGGAGAAGTAGTGATGAGTCAGTTTTTTTATATAAGAAAAAAAACTACATTTGGGCCCCCGGCCCCCAGTAAGTGAGAATTTATATAATTTTTTAACCTGTTACCATCGCAGAATGTTACTTAACAACTACTCAAACTTTAATGCTTCTTCATACACAGGAATTAGGAGAATTAGTGATTTTCAGTTTTTATATAGCTCATATTAGGAAAAAACTACATTTGGGCCCCTGGGCCCCAGTAAGTGAAAATTTAAATATGTTTTCACCTGTTACCATCGCGGAAGTGTACTCAACAACTTCCCAAAGTTTCATGCTTCTACCTACTCGGGAAATAGGAGAATTAGGGATTTTCAGATGTTTATATAGCCCATAGAAGGGGAAAAAACGATTTTGGGCCCCCGGCCCCCATGAAGATGAATTTTAAAATTCGTTTTCGCCATTTGTGGTCCAAAGAGGCTACTTGACAATTTCCCAAGGTTTCATGATTTTACCTACGCGGGTAATCCGAGAATTAGTGATGAGTCTGTTTTAATATAAGAAGAAACTACATTTGGGCCCCCAGCCCCCATTAAGTGATAATTTAAATATTGTTTTTACCTCTTACCATTGTGGAAGTGTACTTAACAACCACCCCAAGTTTTATGCTTCTACCTACACGGGAAATAGGAGAATTTGTGATTTTTAGTTTTTATATAGCTCATATTAGGAAAAAACTTCATTAGGGCCCCCGGCCCCCAGGAAGTGATAATTTAAATATTGTTTTTACCTGTTACCTTCGTGGAAGTGTACTTAACAACTACCCCAAGTTTCATGCTTCTACCTACACGGGAAATAGGAGACTTTGTGATTTTTAGTTTTTATATAGCTCATATAAGGAAAAAACTTCATTTGGGCCCCCGGCCCCCAGGAAGTGATAATTTATTTTTTTTCTCCCGTTGCTATCGCTGGTTTGTACTCAACAACTTCCCAAAGTTTCGTGCTTTTGCCTACTCGAGAAATGAGAAAATTAGTGATTTCATATTTTATATAGGGAAAAAAGCGTTTTTGGGCCCCGGGCCCCCAACAGTGTGAATTTTAAAATTCTATTCGCCAATTATCGTCAAGAGAGTGTACTCAGTAAGTTCCCAAAGTTTCATGCTAATACCTACACGGGAAGTTGGAGAATTAGTGATGAGTCAGTTTTTTATATAAGAAAAAAAACTACATTTGGGCCCCCGGACCCCATTAAGTGTTATTTTAAATATTTTTTTCGCTTGTTACCATCGCGGAAGTGTGCTTATCAACTACCCAGTGTTTCATGCTTCTACCTACACGGGAAATATGAGAATTAGTGATGTTTAGTTTTTATAAAGCTCATATAAGGAAAAAACTTCATTTTGGCCCCCGGCCCCCAGGAAGTGATAATTTAAATATTTTTTCTCCCGTTACCATCGCAGGATTGTACTCAACAACTTCCCAAAGTTTCATGCTTCTACCTACACGGGAAGTTGGAGAATTAGTGATGAGTCAGTTTTTTATATAAGAAAAAAAACTACATTTGGGCCCCCGGCCCCCATTAGGTGTTATTTTAAATATTATTTTCGCTTGTTACCATCGCGGAAGTGTGCTTATCAACTACCCAGTGTTTCATGCTTCTACCTACACGGGAAATAGGAGAATTAGTGATTTTTAGTTTTTATATAGCTCATATAAGGAAAAAACGTAATCTGGGCCCCCGGCCCCCAGGAAGTGATAATTTAATTTTTTTTTCTCCCGTTACCATCGCGGGATTGTACTCAACAACTTCCCAAAGTTTCATGCTCCTGCCTACTCGGGAAATAGGAGAATTGGTGATTTTCAAATTTTATATAGGCCATATAAGGAAAAAAAACGTTTTTGGGCCCCCGGCCCCCGTGAGTGTTATTTTTAAAATTCTTTTACTCCAATTTTCGTCGCGAGAGGCTACTCGACAACTTCCCAAAGTTTCATGCTTCTACCTACACGGGAAGTTGGAGAATTAGTGATGAATCAGTCAGTGAGGGCTTTGCCTTTTATTAGTATAGATATATAGATATATATATATATATATATATATATATATATATATATATATATATATATATATATATATATATATATATATATATAGACCACTGGGATTCCCCGGGGATGCAAATTTAGTATTCAATAAACCCAGGTTCTATTTTGAACGTGCGTGTTAATTTAAAAGTAAATAAATTGAGCTAAATTTTACCCTTTTCTAACAAGCTATGTTGATGAGCGTTTTGGGGGCGGGGGGAACAACAACAACCAAACTTCTGAATGTAAAAAAACAAAACATGGCTCATTGTTTGGAAGACTTATTGGCCTACAATAATTATATAACACAATGACAAAAACGATGTAAATGGCTCCGTTTTGACACATGAACTTTTGACCTTTGTGGTAGCAGCCACTGCCCTTATCACCAACCATCTCCGTGACTGACGGCCTTTGACCCCACCCTCCACACAATATTGTCATAGATTTAACAAGGCTCGGAGTCTGGGGCCTACAGTCATCCATTCGGAAATTATGTCTCTCAAAGTGTAACCTAAAACAACCAACACTGCTGTGAGTTACGAGTGGTAGTGGTCTGGCCGTTAGGGTAGCTCCTTGTTGGACTTGTGTGTAATAGTACAACTGTGGATCAAAAAATCAAGAGACCATGATCCGACTCCGTTTACCATGGGACATTCTCATTGGAGGGCTGAGTCACATAAACTCTTATAGCCCGGCCTACAATACTGTTTGCCATGAGATACTTGGATATCACCTGGCGCTATGATTAAATAAACTCCATTAACGTCTTAACAAAACATTTCTGTAGCCTGAGATGTGGTCCGCGCCCCGACAGGTGACAGTTCTTCATTCTGACACATGGGGATTTCATTTACCACTGCCACATGTCTGTGGGGTTTGTTACAATGTTAGGATTTCATTTGCCACCGACAGATGTATGTGGGGTTGTTACAATGTTAGGATTTCATTTGCCACCGACAGATGTATGTGGGGTTGTTACAATGTTAGGATTTCATTTGCCACCGACAGATGTATGTGGGGTTGTTACAATGTTAGGATTTCATTTGCCACCGACAGATGTATGTGGGGTTGTTACAATGTTAGGATTTCATTTACCACCGACAGATGTATGTGGGGTTGTTACAATGTTAGGATTTCATTTGCCACCGACAGATGTATGTGGGGTTGTTACAATGTAAGGATTTCATTTACCACCGACAGATGTATGTGGGGTTGTTACAATTGTAATGTGTTTTATGGAAGAAGTTTTGAAGAATAAATTTAAAAAAAGAAACAAGTTTTATTAAATTCACATTATGTTATGTTCATTATTTCAGTTATAATGAGAAAGATGAATACAGTTGAAATAATTACTCACAGTTGGGTTTAATCAGTGAGTGCTGTCAGCTGTGCATGGACCACAATGGCCACCAATTTGAACACTTGAGATAATTGGCTGCTTTCTACATTTGTTCACAGTATTTCCATTTATGAAACTTTGCTGTATTATTATAAATTATGTGTGTGTTATGGTCATTTAAAGAGTGTATACATTTTTTGGGGACTCCCTGTATTTAAATGGAAAAAAGACCCCCTTTCCAGTCAATGACGGACTATGGGGCAAGTGATGTAGCATTCACAAGTTGTCGGTCCAGGTTTGACGCTAGGGTTGTCAAAGTCTAGATATGCCTATACGTACCAGCCAATGACAATGCCACGACCACCACAATTGACCCAGAAGAAGAAACCTCGCTTTTCCTTGCCTACCACGCCCACCTCATCTTGTTGACACATCTGACACAAACATTTTATCTCGCATTTCTGACCATTAAAAAAAAGCTCGCCAAAAGGAGATCAGATAAAAATATCAACGTTATATGTGTAAAGATCAACGTTATAGGTGTAAATATCAACGTTATAGGTGTAAAGATCAACGTTATAGGTGTAAAGATCAACGTTATAGGTGTAAAGATTAACTTTATAGGTGTAAAGATTAACTTTATAGGTGTAAAGATCAACTTTATAGGTGTAAAAATCAACGTTATAGGTGTAAAGATCAACGTTATAGGTGTAAAGATCAACGTTATAGGTGTAAAGATTAACTTTATAGGTGTAAAGATCAACGTTATAGGTGTAAAGATCAACGTTATAGGTGTAAAGATCAACGTTATAGGTGTAAAGATCAACGTTATAGGTGTAAAGATCAACGTTATAGGTGTAAAAATCAACGTTATAGGTGTAAAGTTCAAGTGAATACATGTAAATTATCTGAGACGATACATCAAATGCCGGCTTTAAAACGTAGAGATTTTCAGAAGCTTCGGGAGTATGCTGTAAAACAGGGGCGTCCAAATTGTTGCATGGCGGACCATATTCCTTCAAGTAAAGAAATTCGCTGGCGGATTAAAATAATATTATAAAAATGACATAGGTTGAGAAGTTTTTAATGTAAAATTTTAATGTGAAGGATGAAACTGACATCTTGAAAGCAGTTAAGTATGTGAGGTCAGGCTCAATGCCACTGACTTTGATACGTATGATATCACGTAGGTGAGAGTCACTTAATCTTGTCCTCACACGGTTCTTTTTTAATTCATAACTGAAAATGTCTGCTCACACAAGTATGTTGAGCCAAACAAGTTGAGAATTTTCTTAGCAAATGTTCGAATCACTTTGAATCTCTCTTTTTGCAGCTGACTGTGAAAGTCATTGAGAGAAAGCTGTTGTCTGCTGTCACATTCAGCATCACTTTGAAACTTAATGAGTTCCAGCTCCAGATTGCCTGGAGTATTGTCAGGGTCAACAGAGAAAGGTGTAGAAAAAAAACCACATGATTTCCTTTTCAATGGTTGCAGAGTCCTGAAAGAATCTTTGAAATTTATCCGCCACGGATGTGATATCTGCAACATACCTGTGCATTTGGTCATTGAAGCTTATTTCTGGAAAACTTGTGGATTACCTGTAATGAGGGTAAATGTCTGGTATTAGGCTACACTTGACACAGTTGACTTTGAAAAAGTTGCAGCTTGTTTTCAAAGGCCTTGATATGTGAATATAATTGGCTTACCACTGCATTGTCCCTTGAAAATTTGTGTTAAGAACGTTTAGATGTATTCTCACATCAACTAAAAATGCAAAATCTGCCAGCCAAGCAGTATCAGATAACTCAGGAATTGGTTGTTCCTTAACTTCCATGAATTGCTCAATTTCTTGTTTAAGTGCGTAGAAGCGCAAAAGGGCTGTCACCCGACTGAGCCATCTTATATCATTCTGATACACAAAATCTCCGTATTCTCCCAGGATAGCTTTTAGCTTTTATAACTGGCATAATGCCATGATCACATCTAAGATGTTTGACACAAAGAACTTGTTGGTGAATGATACAGTGAAGATTAAAATTTTTGCCAGCCTCTTCCCAGACTTTGTTACAGACAAGTGTTGCTAGTCCACTATGTTCACCAGTCGTGGCTAGGCCTGTCAACGGGTACCCGGGACCCGGGTACCCGTTGCCGTGAGATTACCCGGGTAGTAAAATTCCTCCCAGGTACCCGTGAAAATGTGGCTTCAATGTCTATATTAACCAAACTTCGGTTGGCATGCGGCTTTTTTGTGTTTAATTTACGACTCGCGAAACAATTTACATGTATGAAATGAAAATTTTTGTTTCAAAAATATGCTGTGAAATACGTCTAAGGAGAAGTATCTGTCAACGGGATTTTAATAATACACCAAAATTTTTAAGTTTTTAAAGTCAATTAATTACTTACTAACAGTGCAAGATGGAAAAGGGCCCGTTCATAAATGACGTTACGCACCTAGGGGAGGAGGGCGTCATACATAATTTGTGACGAGGGGGAGGGATGTGTTCAAGAATAAATGTGACGTCACATCAAAATGCGCAACTTTAAATAAAAGTTCCAATGAAATATGTGATTACTTACAAATTATTTAATGACGTTTTACATGAATTTAAGCGTGTATTGATTTTTAGAGTTCAACTTCACATTAAATACAAAATTAAATGAGAATTAAGTTATTTGAAACATGCTCATTTTCAAAAATGAAGTATGGGGGGGGGGCAGTCATATTGGTGGGGTCTCTAAGTTTTTGTGACAACCTGTGACGGGGGGGGGAGGGGGGTAAAATCGGCCAAAATCCCTTGACGTCATTTATGTACGGCTCCTAAGACGTCGGCCTTGTGGCTACTGTGTGAGATGAAGTGCATGGAAGGTGGCTAGATAGCATTGTATAGCGGTCATGACGGGGAAAATTATGTGATATTTCGATCGGGTAACCCGGGTACCCGTTCGAAATTTGGACGGGTACCCGGGTAGCATTTTTAACAATATTGACAGCCCTAGTCGTGGCAAGAGCACCATCAGACTTTGTTACAGACAAGTGTTTCTAGTCCACTTTGTTACAGACAAGTGTTTCTAGTCCACTTTGTTACAGACAAGTGTTTCTAGTCCACTTTGTTACAGACAAGTGTTGCTAGTCCACTATGTTCACCAGTCGTGGCAAGAGCACCATCAGACTTTGTTACAGACAAGTGTTGATAGTCCACTTTGTTACAGACAAGTGTTGCTAGTCCACTTTGTTACAGACAAGTGGTGCTAGTCCACTTTGTTACAGACAAGTGGTGCTAGTCCACTTTGTTACAGACAAGTGTTGCTAGTCCACTTTGTTACAGACAAGTGTTGCTAGTCCACTTTGTTACAGACAAGTGTTGCTAGTCCACTTTGTTACAGACAAGTGTTGCTAGTCCACTTTGTTACAGACAAGTGTTGCTAGTCCACTTTGTTACAGACAAGTGTTGCTAGTCCACTTTGTTACAGACAAGTGTTGCTAGTCCACTTTGTTACAGACAAGTGTTGCTAGTCCACTATGCTCACCAGTCATGACAGGAGCACCATCAGACTTTGTCACAGACAAGTGTTGCTAGTCCACTATGTTTGCCAATAATGGCAGGAGCACCATCAGACTTTGTCACAGACAAGTGTTATTTGTCCACTATGCTCACCAGCCATGACAGGAGCACCATCAGACTTTGTTACAGACAAGTGTTTCTAGTCCACTTTGTTACAGACAAGTGTTGCTAGTCCACTTTGTTACAGACAAGTGTTGCTAGTCCACTTTGTTACAGACAAGTGTTTCTAGTCCACTTTGTTAAAGACAAGTGTTGCTAGTCCACTATGTTCACCAGTCGTGGCAAGAGCACCATCAGACTTTGTTACAGACAAGTGTTGCTAGTCCACTTTGTTACAGACAAGTGTTGCTAGTCCACTTTGTTACAGACAAGTGTTGCTAGTCCACTTTGTTACAGACAAGTGGTGCTAGTCCACTTTGTTACAGACAAGTGTTGCTAGTCCACTTTGTTACAGACAAGTGTTGCTAGTCCACTTTGTTACAGACAAGTGTTGCTAGTCCACTTTGTTACAGACAAGTGTTGCTAGTCCACTTTGTTACAGACAAGTGTTGCTAGTCCACTTTGTTACAGACAAGTGTTGCTAGTCCACTTTATTACAGACAAGTGTTGCTAGTCCACTTTGTTACAGACAAGTGTTGCTAGTCCACTTTGTTACAGACAAGTGTTGCTAGTCCACTTTGTTACAGACAAGTGTTGCTAGTCCACTTTGTTACAGACAAGTGTTGCTAGTCCACTTTGTTACAGACAAGTGTTGCTAGTCCACTATGCTCACCAGTCATGACAGGAGCACCATCAGACTTTGTCACAGACAAGTGTTATTTGTCCACTATGCTCACCAGCCATGACAGGAGCACCATCAGACTTTGTCACAGACAAGTGTTATTTGTCCACTATGCTCACCAGCCATGACAGGAGCACCATCAGTAATAATTCCAGATATTTTTTCCATGGTAGTTTAATGTAAATAAATATTTTCCGCTTGTTTGATTTTGAAGGTCAAGTAATTCTTCACTCACATACATGTCATCCACTCCTTTCTCCACTTTTCTTTGTATCGGCGTGCTCATCATCAACTTTCTTTATATAATAATTCCTTATTGTAATTTCATATTATTTTTTAAAATTTACTTTGCCGATTGAAATAATGATGTTATTTTCAGAATTTACAGATGTAAACATTAGATCACGACTGAGTTAATGGTGTTTATTGATTTTTTTTACAATTTTATGAATGTGGATTTAACATGAAACATTACTATCGCAATTTTATGAATGTGGATTTAACATGAAACATTACTATCACAATTTTATGAATGTGGATTTAACATGAAACATTACTATCACAATTTTATGAATGTGGATTTAACATGAAACATTACTATCAAAATTTTATGAATGTGGATTTAACATGAAACATTACTATCACAATTTTATGAATGTGGATTTAACATGAAGCATTACTATCACAATTTTATAGCGATTTTCAAGACGTTATAAATAATTAAATATTTTAACTAGAATAATTAGACGCAATTTATAATCTTCTGTATACCAGGAGTGTCTGTACTAGAGAAGATAGAAATGATTAAAATTGTATAAATAATGGCAAAGTTAGGGACTGAAGATGTTTATGTTGTACTACGCACCTTACAATAAGAAAATGTGTTGAATATAACAAAAGCCAAAAAGTTGTTGAATATAACAAAAGCCGAAAAGTTGTTGAATATAACAAAAGCTGAAAAGTTGTTTCAAAATTTGTGATACAAAAAACTATTTAAAATTTTTAAGTTCACCAACGCCATATTCGTTTCCCAGTCGACGAAAATTATATGTACATAAAATGACGTAATCGATTTTTACGGTAGGCTTCATAGTTTTTTTTGGTATATATATATTTTTAAAAATCCTTTATATTAACTCGTGGTGTCTGCACCCTTGATTGTCGCCAAAACTTTGGATCGATTTTTAACCCACTTGCTCGTAAGCTAGCGAGCTGAAATTTTGCAGGCAGTTTTGTACCGATAATAAAAACAATGTATCAAAATTTCAGATCGATCGCATGTACCGTAATTAAATTATTGATTTTTAAGATTATTTTATTTATTCCTATGTATCATGCTATTTTTTGAGATAGAGCGTCGCGGTGCGAATTATATTGAATAACCTTTCTGTCGCGCAATAAGGTGCGTATTTTATTGACAACTCTTTTTATAAACATATTCCTGATCGGTGCGCATTATATTAAACATGTTTTACGACACAACTGCAATTTTGTATTTTTGGATGGTCTTGCGCTGCGTATTATCATGAACATTCTTTTAGTTACTTCTCGTACATAAAGGATTTATAGTCAAAAACTTGTTTTTTTTACGGTTTTTTAAAATTATAATGTGACTTCACTGTGGAAATTGTGGTTATTTACCATATTTTATGAATATGTTTTTTAACGCAATTTCCCTTGGAAAAATTGCGTTTTAGATTCGAAATGTCGGTAACGCTTGCACATGCAACTCCTCCTGAACCATGCCAGATAGAGGGTTCGGGTCTCTGCAAATATGCTAAGGAGGTCCCAAGGATGTGCATCGGCCAAAAAAATACCGAAAAGGTTTACTGGATTTCCTGGAAAATAATAAAAAAAACAGAAAAATATCCGCATTTTGTCAATTTCTCAACAACCATAACATCTATCGGGTTGAAACAAACGTCAAAGAATAGCTAATAATATTTAGAACAATGTTGGAGAAGGAATTTTTCAAAAATTTGTTTTCGTTCGACTCCCGTAATTTTAGAAGCAATTTTTGAAAGCAATTGTTTTGTTTAGTTTCAAAATTATTGATTTGAAATAACTTTTAATGTAATAAGGAATGACTAGTATATCAACCGTCAAAAATGACGGAAGTTTTCAAAATAAATACACATCAGATTAAAAAAATAACGTAATACAGAACTTTCATTTATTTTTATTTGATTCATTTATTATCATATTGAACAATTTTATGCGGAATGTTCGAAAAGTGTTATTTTTGGTGCAGCACTATAAAACAAAATCGATCGCAGCGCCACCTAACAGCATTACAAATTTCGCAGTGCCACCTAACAGCATTATAATTACATCCATGCATACAGACAACGGGAATTATGTATATTGAGTGTATTACCCGTAAAAAATGACGGAAGTTTTCAGCTGAAATCTATTTATTTTGAAAAAAACACACTTTTTATTAGGGCTCCTGCGGCCGCCTACCTTTTCCAAAAGCCCAACCAACTTGTCCTTGTTTGATAAATACGAAATATTAAACTTTCTGAAATGTACACAAAGTATTTTATAATAGGGGTTGATTTTTATAATTAACCATCATCAAATCCTCTTTTTACATTGATCCCTTTACCAAAATTAAAATATGAGCTAAAACAATGACGTCCTATAATATTTTTTTAAAGCGCATCTTTAATTTGCACACCTTTTGATGCACACCTTGTATTAAGATCAAACAATGACGTCATTACATTCCAGACATACATACAGACGACGGGAATTATGTATATTGATAGTTGTTGATGGGGCTTTCCCGCTTTGTGAATGCTTAGTGCGCATTATATTGACTCATTCTTGGTGTGATGTAGCGTGAGGGGATATGACGTCATATTTTGTTTACTTTCAGAATTACTTATTTGAATCTACTTTTATTGTAATCTAGAATGATTTCCCTTGATAAAAAATCCGAAATTCCTTGTTGGAAATTGCGTTTAAATATTCATTCGAGTGTTTATTTCTTGTTTGACCATCTTATTCAATTTGTAGTCGGTGCTCTGTTTCATTTACAGTGTCAAGTTTCAACTACAGTGCGTCTCCCGTTGACATCCACCCCACCACTAATTAAACAAAAGCTCCGTCCAGGCCTAGAGAAGTTTGTTTTGGTTCAAGTTTGGACAACTCAGGTTGTACTTGTACCTGATGTCACAATCGAACAGCTTGATATTCTCGAGAACAGAAGCCAATCTCTCTCTTCTACTTGTTTCTAATTTCTTTTCTACCCTGAAATAAGTGGTTATATACATATATGCATACATACGCACATACACACATGCATGCAGGCTAATGACTTATATAAAGAGTACACCCTGAGACCAGGTATTTTGTCTATTAACCCTTTGTGTGTTACACCGTCGTAAGTATAATTGAAACAAACAACCGAGAGCACGGCTCGTCCCAAAGTTCACTTCCTAGCATCGGCTTTATTTATATCTTTAGTGCTGGGTTACGACTTTTATTTTACTGGATTCTTTGAGCCATTGGAATATAACAGCTGATATTTAGTTTTGCGAGTAAAATTAGCAACTCAACAAAAGTTTCCAAGACTTTGATCACATTTATATTAACCGGAATTCGACATTAAATCATGGTTTAAGATCCTAATTGTGGTGGTGTATGGAGAGCAGTCTTAGAAACAGTATATCAAATTCCTACATCTAAACAATTTAGGTGTTTATTTATTTCTATATCAGTGGTAACCTTGAATCCATTAATAGGTCTTGATCAAAATTCTTTACCACTTTCGTTAAACAAAAATTATTAAGTTTTTTATTTTTAAAATTTCCAAAAAATTCTTAAAATTAGGTATCCCTAAGCCAACAAATTCACCTGTGTGGTGTTAAAAGCCAAGAAGCCATCTAGCTAACGGAATTTGTGGAAGAGAAGCTGTATCTGCTGTGAAACATAAGACGATATCAACGCTATAATGATGGTCGTTAGTGAGGAATTTGAAAACTGGCAGGGGGCGTTATGCGGCACGGCGGAAACAAAGGGAATTAATTCTCAACTGGTTGGATGAAATGTATATGTAGAGTGTGTGGAAGACGATTGAAGCTGCGGCCATTAACGTTCTACAGGGATGAAATTAAACGTTTGTTAGCATATACATCAATAAATTATTGCTGGTGGGTACCGGCACACATTAGACTTTGAGATTTGCACAGCTAAATAAAGTTGATAAAACGTTTGTCTGATGTTGAGTGACTACATACATCTGGATTATTAATGTAGTATTGGTGAGTAACATTCAAACATGTTCATCGTAAGATACTCAGTTTATGCCAAAAGATGTCTGAACTTTCGTTTGAGAGCACGAGATGAAATAACAACGTTAAAGCATAAGACTGGAAGTGCAAACCCTTACCTTTGAATTGCTTGCTGCTATCCGTAATACCCGGACATGACCTGGTACCCACACTGCTCTCAACAGCAAACTTTTTGCCTTGGCTGGCGGTGTCCCCTGTGGGCATCTTGTGGGTCAGCACGTTGTTGACCTCCACGACGTCCAGGATGACGTTGGACAGCTTCTTGTTGAGTGACCTGTTGATCTTTCTCTGGTGCTGCAGCTTCCGCTCCATCTGCATCATCGTCCTGAACACGCTGGTGAAGTTGGCCTTGTAGGACTCCAATGTCTTCTGGGCGGTGCTCAGCAAGGCCTCGTGTCTGGACAGCGTTGAGTTGAGCTCCCTGCTGCGAACCATCTCATCCAGCAGCTTCGACTCCATGTCTTTGACCAGCGAGTTGAGGCTGGCTGCGTCTTCCCCGTACCCTCCCAGATTTTTGTGTTTTTCTGTTCTGTAGTCGTGTTTTTGGTACAAGTTGTTGCTGCTGTGCTGAGCGTTGGGGGCAGCAAACTTGTTGACGTCCGTGACGGTTTTGGTTTTTTGGGCTTGGAACTCCGCGCCGTCGGCTTGAGCTGGTTCACTGACGGACGGACACTTGGAGACGTCAAACTCGTTGACCACCAGGGTGTAGGAGCAAAGGTGGGTCTGGGTGCTGGCCGACACGGTGCCTACACTTGAGCTGACGGCTGGTAGCTGGGTGAAGAGAACTAGGGACACGGCCAGGGATATATGACCGTATGGAAGTCTTGGCAGGAGCATGTTGCGAGTCAATCGTTTGAGTTATGAGCTGGGAGAAACTTTGACTTATCGGACTTTGAAACAATAATTTATTCTGGAAAAAAAAAGAATTGTCATCAAGTTTTGATATTTAAAAAAGATTGGCTTTGGGTTGTTGGGGCTGAAACTGTTTCTTTTCTGTAATGTATTATTATTCTGAGATAATAAATGGCTGTTATTTTGAAGCTTCTGTTCGTTTGTTAGGGCTGGTACTGATTTTTAAAAAAAAATGTGTTCGATTAATTTATAAAATATAATCGAACTAATTAATCGATTAATTAATCGTTAATTTTCGCAGCCCTACTGTGTACTTATTAAATTAATGGGGATATTATTTCGAACCCACTATCAGAGTAGAAAAACACAAGCCACAGATAAAATCAATGTTAAAAACTTCTTCCTCAACTATCCGCAGAGAACCGTTAAGATGAATGCTGCCAACAGTTCCCAAATATAAGCCGACATTTAGGCCTGGAATTAGTTAACTGTCACATGCACCGTTGGCGTTGTTGTCAGCTGTTTGTTTATTCGTCTGAACAAATCTGTAAAAAATTGAAATGTCTCATCCATTTCATGACCAGAGGGGACGGAAGAGATATTCATACCTGCTGTTTGAGCGTGAACCAACTGCGCTAAGCGGACTTGATTTACCTGGTGCTCAGATGGAAGTAAAGAGATGACTGTTGTTTGGGTTTGAGGGACTATTTTAAGAACATTTATGATTATATGCACACACAAACGTACAGCTAAGCCAAAAAAATAAAACTATAATCTCTCCCAAACTCTTGTGATATCATTAGCGATTATCTTTTGGGCCGTCGGATTCGAAATGTGGAAACTCCACGTCTCTGGTGGCTTTTATGAGCAGAAGTGGAAAAGCATGTCTCGTGGGCGTACCATGGATGGACTCCCACAGGGTCGTACACGTGTTAGGAATTACATTGCACGCTGATGTCATGTTCTTCTACTTATCACGATGGCTAGTCAAAGAATCAAGTATACAGAACACTTCAGCACATATTAAGATCAAGCAAAGAAATAGGAGAAAATGAAGCGCAATGATTTTTTGTACGTCGTAATTATAAACTTGTAGTTGACAGGCTTGTGTGAATAATCTATCATCTCCTGGAAAATTACAGCATGCAGGCCTTTCGTTCGTGTAAACTTTGTTCTGCTTGATTGTTCTTTCTTTAGTAATAGTATGAGTAGTCTCATAGAGACCTTTCGTTCTTGTAACTTTGTTGTGCTTGATTGTTCTTTCTTCAGTAATAGTATGAGTAGTCTCATAGAGACCTTTCGTTCTTGTAACTTTGTTGTGCTTGATTGTTCTTTCTTTAGTATGAGTAGTCTCACATAGACCTTTCGTTCTTGTATATTTTGTTCTGCTTAATTGTTCTTTCTTTAGTATGAGTAGTCTCATATAGACCTTTCGTTCTTGTATACTTTTTTCTCCCTTGTTGTTCTATCTTTAGACTGAGTAGTCTCGTTGCTTTCTCAATAGGAAACAGCACGTTTATTATCACTGAGGTTTGTCGATTGATTGTTTGTTTTGAGCTGGATGAGTTTTAAGGAATATGTGACATTCTTCCCATTTGTTCAATATTTATTCAACCCTAAATATGTACATTAAATAAGTCTTAAATAAAAGGTCAGTTGCTAAATGTGTTGCAAGTCATTGTTTTGCTAAATGAATGTCAAAAATAGCCTCTTAAACCTGTTTTACTGAGCAGGTAAAGATGGGGGGGGGGTGTATCTTACGTCTAGGGGTGGGGGGGGGGAGAGGCTGTAATTTGTGTGTAAAATTTCCAACGGACGAAAAACAATAACTGGCTCCAGACATTAGGGGGCAGGAGGGGTGGCCACATTAATGAGATTAGCCAGGTCAGGTTGACCTGATACCGCTGTGAGTCACAGATCCGTGCACCATAATAACGATGTGCTCTAAGGATACTCAAACAACAGCGACGTCATCAGCTAAATTAGAAATAGTTTGAAAGAAAAAGAATGAAATAAAACTATAAAAAGACGTTGTTGGGATAATCGAGTGTGGGGGTGGGTTGGTGGTGAAGTCTAAGCTTACATTATTGTTTGACTCTCGAATAATCCTATCTAGATGGTCAACTGTGCATTTTCAAGACTTTCATTAATAACGTGGTCAAGTTATCACGTCACTCTCCCCATGCCTTTTCCTGTTCGCGTCTCCTTCATGGCCCTTCACATTACATCACAACTAGAGAAATTTGCTGCTCGGTAATTCTAATCTGCTCGTTGTCGGTCAGTTATCTGAGCAGCCGCGCAGCTTAAACTGAATATTGGTGACACACAGTCTACATTTATCGTTCAGAGAACTGTCAGATTGTCAGTGCGGAAAGAATATTCTGTAAAGATTTGTGTTGCGTGCAGGAATGTACGATTTTTCTAATAGGAGAGAATTCAGTTTTTCACAGCACAAAACGAGAAAGACCTTTCATCGAATGTTTTAGTGCTTGTCTACGAAACAGAAAGAACACATATAAAGCTGACGATAGGGTGAAGAGATAGAGGGAAGTTCGGTAAAATAGGAGGACAGGAGTCCGAGAAGAAATAGGACCGAGAACGGACAGTTTGGAGTAAATACGTACTGGTACAAGGAACCAATGAAGTGAATGAAATAATCCAGGGAAAGTATATGTTTTTCTTCTTCTTTTCCCCCCGTTAAAACTAATCCGGCAATTAAATTTGGACTTCCATCAGACTGGATGAGCTTAACGAGTACGGTGTTATATTTATAGTGTACGACAACCGTCATCCAACTACCCGTACACAGTTGTCATGTACTAAAACGTTCCAGGTTTCCTTAGAAGTGTAAAAAGACTTGCATGTACACCCGCGTATAATGGGTTATTTGAACATGTATATAATGACAGGTCTCATGACAGCCCTGGTGACACCTGCCGTGTCCTGCAGGTGTTATTTACAGGTCGGCTTTCATAGGGGATTAGCGGTAACTGCGATCATAAACGTCCGTCTGTGTGATATGTTATTTGATATCAAAATCATTACAGTCACATGAGCTCGCTATGTTCTAAGAAGTGTCAGCCCTCAACATGGCTGTATAATTTATATAATAACATGGATGGGACATTGTGGTGATTCAATGGATGGGACATTGTGGTGATTCAATGGATGGGACATTGTGGTGATTCCATGTTGCTTTGTGTGGAAGTATGGTTGGCCTTCTACAAGGAAATGTCACAATGACACATAATATATTGTAGAACCCGGTCATGTCGCAGGCCTGTACCAAAGAGTGCCGAGGCAGCCGATGATTGAGATATAAAAAAACCAGTACGGCGGCAATATATTATCATGTGATTGAAATTTGTAATTTCCTGAAGTGCATGGTGTGCGTTATAAATGAGAATATTACACGGAGTGCGCTAAATATGAGAATATTTCATGGTGTGCGCTACAAATGAGAATATTACATGGACTGCGCTATAAATGAGAATATTTCATGGTGTGCGTTATAAATGAGAATATTACATGGTGTGCGCTATAAATGAGAAAATTACACGGACTGCGCTATGAATGAGAATATTACATGGAGTGCGCTATAAATAAAAAACATATTTCATGGTGTGCGTTATAAATGAGAATATAACACGGTGTGCGCTATAAATGAGAATATTACATGGAGTGCGCTATAAATAAGAATATTTCATGGAGTGCGCTATAAATGAGAATATTACATGGTGTGCGCTATAGATGAGAATATTACATAGAGTGCGCTATAAATAAGAATATTTCATGGAGTGCGCTATAAATAAGAATATTTCGTGGAGTGCGCTATAAATAAGAATATTTCATGGAGTGCGCTATAAATGAGAATATTACATGGTGTGCGCTATAAATGAGAATATTTCATGGTGTGCGCTATAAATGAGAATATTTCATGGAGAATGTAAATAATGTGCACTAACAAATTTTTTTATGCTACACAAACGTGTTACTTCTTACTTTAGTTTTTAATTCTAAAAATTATTTTTTTTGCTCCATTCGCTTAGTTGACGGACATCTTGCGTCCAGCCTGCACATGTTTTAAATATCATCTCTGCAAGGCTTAGCCACCTACATTGGTATATCATTGAATTAATTCCATATGAGATCATTTTAAAGCACAATTATAATATAATTTCATGACCCTGGGCGATTTAATTGATGAAGTATTTGACAGGCCATACAAATAAACATAAACAAAAGACATAGAAATAAACATACTGACGGAGAGTGCACTTCTCTGCGCCATCACTTGCTGACATCAAAGGCGCCTTCATGTCACCGACACACATCTGCGGCATCTCATTGCTACCCCACTCCCACACATACAATCTCATTGCTACCCCACTCCCACACATACAATCTCATTGATACCCCACTCCCACACATACAATCTCATTGATACCCCACTCCCACACATACAATCTCATTGAAACCCCACTCCCACACATACAATCTCATTGAAACCCCACTCCCACACATACAATCTCATTGATACCCCACTCCCACACATACAATCTCATTGATACCCCACTCCCACACATACAATCTCATTGATACCCCACTCCCACACATACAATCTCATTGATACCCCACTCCCACACATACAATCTCATTGCTACCCCACTCCCACACATACAATCTCATTGCTACCCCACTCCCACACATACAATCTCATTGATACCCCACTCCCACACATACAATCTCATTACTACCCCAATCCCACAATACAATCTCATTGATACCCCACTCCCACACATACAATCTCATTGATACCCCACTCCCACACATACAATCTCGCTTTTAGTTAAGCCCCCTCTGTCTTCCCCCCACCTCCCTCACTTTTTTATGACTGACGGCAACACCAACTTTGTTCACTAGCTTATCTTATCTTATCTCTTACAGATGCTCATTACATACAGAAGATTATTGCGTACTACGCTTAATTATGGTTTGTGTCTAATCCTGTATTCTTATTAGAGTTTTAAATGTTGGTAAAGTGTTGGTTTTTCTGGTTTCTCCAGGCAATCAATTTCACGCCCGAATTCCGTACGGGAAGAATGAAAATTTGTATGTGTTCTTGCATATGGAATAAGAAAGGTGTTTTTATCCTTATGTCTATCTGAGGGTTCACCGACAAAACGGCCCAGGACAAAACGGCCCCGATAAAACGGCCCCGACAAAACGGCCCCGACAAAACGGCCCCGATAAAACGGCCCCGATAAAACGGCCCCGATAAAACGGCCCCGGACTAATAGATGGACTAAAAGTAAAATGTCCAATCAAATATTAAATTCGTATTTTTACTCACCTATTCAGTGTCAGGTTCTGCTAATAATAAACAATAATAATCACATCACAATAGTGAATTTAATAGCCTTTACGCGAAATGGTACCAATCGCGGCTGTTTGTTGACAAGAAACAATATAATAACATCACAAGATATAATTTTACAATTTTACCACTTTCTTTAAGGGAGAAAAAGTTGACAAAAGCTTAAAATGAAGTAGAGATTAAAGTTATTGTTGAAAATGTTAACAATTTGTCTGGGGCCGTTTTGACCGGGGCCGTTATGTCGGGGCCGTTTTGTCCGGGGCTGTTTTGAAGGGTCACACTATCTGAGGGTTGTATTAAGTTATCTTTATGTTGTATTTCCAAATCAGAATTAATTGCCGTATGTATTATTACTTCTATAAGCCTTTTGGCCAAGCAAGCTATTTAATGTTTCCCTACCACGCAGATCTGAGTCAGGTTTAGAGTCACAGGTGCCCCTTATATTGTAATCATTTTATGCTTTCATTTGTTTACTTTAATTCTATCTGGGCTGGGGGTGCACTGTTGTACGTGTTCATGTGTTATGGGCTTGTCGGCACAACTGTAGAAAGTGCAGACGCGATGTTAAGACAAGGTTGTCGGCACAACTGTGCAAAGTGCAGACGCGATGTTAAGACAAGGTTGTCGGCACAACTGTGCAAAGTGCAGTCGTGATGTTAAGACAATGTTGTCGGCACAACTGTGCAAAGTGCAGTCGTGATGTTAAGACAAGGTTGTCGGCACAACTGTGGAAAGTGCAGTCGTGATGTTAAGACAAGGTTGTCGGCACAACTGTGGAAAGTGCAGTCGTGATGTTAAGACAAGGTTGTCGGCACAACTGTGGAAAGTGCAGTCGTGATGTTAAGACAAGGTTGTCGGCACAACTGTGCAAAGTGCAGTCGTGATGTTAAGACAAGGTTGTCGGCCCAACTGTGGAAAGTGCAGTCGTGATGTTAAGACAAGGTTGTCGGCACAACTGTGCAAAGTGCAGTCGTGATGTTAAGACAAGGTTGTCGGCACAACTGTGGAAAGTGCAGTCGTGATGTTAAGACAAGGTTGTCGGCACAACTGTGGAAAGTGCAGTCGTGATGTTAAGACAAGGTTGTCGGCACAACTGTGCAAAGTGCAGTCGTGATGTTAAGACAAGGTTGTCGGCACAGCTGTGCAAAGTGCAGTCGTGATGTTAAGACAAGGAAACACTGACAACACCCCACGGTCGGCCGGATGTCAGATATTAATTATGAGCTTAGTGAAGGCTTCTCATGACATGAACAGAGGGATCATCGTAATACTTATTCCTCATTCAACGTGACGTACCCCATGTTGTAGACTGTTGGAGATTAAGCTGATTCCTGGTCCACGCCAATTGGGGGGGGGGACAACAACCTATTCGAACATATGTAAATAAACCGTGTAATAAATTCAAGTTTTTCTCGGCGCCACATTTCTAGTTAAATGCTTGGAAGTTATAAGAGGAGAGAAGTGTGTGAATGTGTCTTGTACATCCTTTTTATTTACTGAAACTCTAGTTTAATATTGAATATCGTCTGCAACAGTTTTCCACGAACAACGGTAAAACCAACGAATGTGTTCAAGTTTATAGTTACCGGGAGCTTCAAAGCTTACTGCATTGATATCTATACAACACGGAAACAACAGACAAAATCGGAACACTACGGATTTCTCAACACCAAATTCATATTTTAGGGTTAAAATAAAAAACACGAGCAAACATAAAACTGGGGCGCCGCGCACCTTTTTTTGAAAATTCTTCTCTTAATGTCTTATCAAACATTGATGACCCGATATCTGTTTCCGGATTTCCACGAGAAAGCAATTTAGTCAGGTAAACATCACCGGCGTAAGCCTGTGCGAGAGTCGGCTGGGATCGGTGTACTTGGCCTTCACGTGCGTCCTTCTAACCCAGGTCTTATCAGTTGAAAATACCTCCCCAAGCCAGGCGTGAGTTATTGCATCATAAGCATAAACAAGCTGGTCGGCACTTACTCACCCCACCCCCACCACACACCACACACACACACACACACACTGCCGGAGATATTCAGTTGGCGTCTCAGATATTTGTCCTATTAATAGCACAGCTTAAATTCATTTTAACTGCTTTCTCATGGCGTTAACCACGCCTTACTTGTCATGTTAACCTCGCCTTACTTTTCATGTTAACCTCGCCTTACTTGTCAAGTTAACCACGCCTTACTTGTCATGTTAACCTCGCCTTACTTGTCAAGTTAACCACGCCTTACTTGTCACGTTAATCACGCCTTACTTGGTTTCTGAACAGCACAACGAACCCTCATGGTTTCTCTAAACATAACTACAGCCAACAACTTTAGCCGTACACTCTCACAATCCTGCTATTAGAGTCGCGATAATCCACCATCATTTTGTCTACCAGAAACCGCACCTTTTTTTAGCCCAGCTCCTAAGAAACACCACTGCCCCATCCTTAGCCCAGCCCCTTAGAGACACCACTGCCCCATCCTTAGCCCAGCCCCTTAGAAACACCACTGCCCCATCCTTAGCCCAGCCCCTTAGAAACATCACTGCCCCATCCTTAGCCCAGCCCCTTAGAGACACCACTGCCCCATCCTGACTTTGACAAGTGAAAGATGATCCTAAGGAGATGTGAATCACTCATGCGAGAAACTGTCGCCATGATCAGTCTATTCATGGCTCTAATACATTCACACAAGAAACCGGTTACACTATCGCGAAGGTTCTTTTTTGTTTTGCCATTGCTCTATTATCTTTTTTACGTGACCGCATATTTTCAAACTCTTATTAAAACAAGACCAGATCCTTCCATTACCCAAAATGGAATGGTATTTATTCAATAATCAACACGGACCAATCGTCCTTACCAGGTCTAGCTGACACAGTAGTCGCATAGTGGTGCAGTAGACAGTCGCATAGATGTGCAGTAGACAGTCGCATAGTGGTGCAGTAGACAGTCACATAGTGGTGCAGTAGACAGTCACATAGTGGTGCAGTAGACAGTCACATAGTGGTGCAGTAGAAAGTCACATAGTGGTGCAGTAGACAGTCACATAGTGGTGCAGTAGACAGTCGCATAGTGGTGCAGTAGACAGTCGCATAGTGGTGCAGTAGACAGTAGTCGCATAGTGGTGCAGTAGACAGTCGCATAGTGGTACAGTAGACAGTAGTCGCAAGTGGTACAGTAGACAGTAGTCGCATAGTGGTGCAGTAGACAGTCGCATAGTGGTGCAGTAGACAGTCACATAGTGGTGCAGTAGACAGTCACATAGTGGTGCAGTAGACAGTAGTCGCATAGTGGTGCAGTAGACAGTAGTCGCATAGTGGTACAGTAGACAGTAGTCGCATAGGGGTACAGTAGATACAGAAGTCAGAGAGTGGTACAGTAGATACAGAAGTCAGAGAGTGGTACAGTAGATACATAAGTCAGATAGAGGTACAGTAGATACAGAAGTCAGAGAGAGGTACAGTAGATACAGAAGTCAGAGAGTGGTACAGTAGATACAGAAGTCTGAGAGTGGTACAGTAGATACAGAAGTCAGAGAGTGGTACAGTAGATACAGAAGTCAGAGAGTGGTACAGTAGATACAGAAGTCAGAGAGTGGTGCAGTAGATACAGAAGTCAGAGAGTGGTACAGTAGATACAGAAGTCACAGAGTGGTACAGTAGATACAGAAGTCAGAGAGTGGTACAGTAGATACAGAAGTCAGAGAGTGGTGCAGTAGATACAGAAGTCAGAGAGTGGTACAGTAGATACAGAAGTCAGAGAGTGGTACAGTAGATACAGAAGTCAGAGAGTGGTACAGTAGATACAGAAGTCAGAGAGTGGTACAGTAGATACAGAAGTCAGAGAGTGGTGCAGTAGATACAGAAGTCAGAGAGTGGTACAGTAGATACAGAAGTCAGAGAGTGGTACAGTAGATACAGAAGTCAGAGAGTGGTACAGTAGATACAGAAGTCAGAGAGTGGTACTGTAGATACAGAAGTCAGAGAGTGGTGCAGTAGATACAGAAGTCAGAGAGTGGTGCAGTAGATACAGAAGTCAGAGAGTGGTACAGTAGATACAGAAGTCAGAGAGTGGTACAGTAGATACAGAAGTCAGAGAGTGGTACAGTAGATACAGAAGTCAGAGAGTGGTGCAGTAGATACAGAAGTCAGAGAGTGGTGCAGTAGATACAGAAGTCAGAGAGTGGTACAGTAGATACAGAAGTCAGAGAGTGGTACAGTAGATACAGAAGTCAGAGAGTGGTACAGTTGATACAGAAGTCAGAGAGTGGTACAGTAGATACAGAAGTCAGAGAGTGGTACAGTAGATACAGAAGTCAGAGAGTTGTGCAGTAGATAAAGAAGTCAGAGAGTGGTATAGGAGATACAGAAGTCAGAGAGTTGTACAGTAGATACAGAAGTCAGAGAGTGGTGCAGTAGATACAGAAGTCAGAGAGTGGTACAGTAGATACCGAGGTGTGAGGACCCTTGTACACGCAGACACTCACAGAGGTCTGAGGACCCTTGTACACGCAGACACTCACAGAGGTCTGAGGACCCTTGTACACGCAGACACTCACAGAGGTCTGAGGACCCTTGTACACGCAGACACTCACAGAGGTCTGAGGACCCTTGTACACGCAGACACTCACAGAGGTCTGAGGACCCTTGTACACGCAGACACTCACAGAGGTCTGAGGACCCTTATACACGCAGACACTCACAGAGGTCTGAGGACCCTTGTACACGCAGACACTCACAGAGGTCTGAGGACCCTTGTACACGCAGACACTCACAGAGGTCTGAGGACCCTTGTACACGCAGACACTCAAAGAGGTCTGAGGACCCTTGTACACGCAGACACTCACAGAGGTCTGAGGACCCTTGTACACGCAGACACTCACAGAGGTCTGAGGACCCTTGTACACGCAGACACTCACAGAGGTCTGAGGACCCTTGTACACGCAGACACTCACAGAGGTCTGAGGACCCTTGTACACGCAGACACTCACAGAGGTCTGAGGACCCTTGTACACACAGACACTCACAGAGGTCTGAGGACCCTTGTACACGCAGACACTCACAGAAGTCTGAGGACCCTTGTACACGCAGACACTCACAGAAGTCTGAGAACCCTTGTACACGCAGACACTCACAGAAGTCTGAGGACCCTTGTACACGCAGACACTCACAGAAGTCTGAGGACCCTTGTACACGCAGACACTCACAGAAGTCTGAGGACCCTTGTACACGCAGACACTCACAGAAGTCTGAGGACCCTTGTACACGCAGACACTCACAGAGGTCTGAGGACCCTTGTACACGCAGACACTCACAGAAGTCTGAGGACCCTTGTACACGCAGACACTCACAGAAGTCTGAGGACCCTTGTACACGCAGACACTCACAGAAGTCTGAGGACCCTTGTACACGCAGACACTCACAGAGGTCTGAGGACCCTTGTACACGCAGACACTCACAGAAGTCTGAGGACCCTTGTACACGCAGACACTCACAGAAGTCTGAGGACCCTTGTACACGCAGACACTCACAGAAGTCTGAGGACCCTTGTACACGCAGACACTCACAGAAGTCTGAGGACCCTTGTACACGCAGACACTCACAGAAGTCTGAGGACCCTTGTACACGCAGACACTCACAGAGGTCTGAGGACCCTTGTACACGCAGACACCCACAGAGGTCTGATGACCCTTGTACACGCAGACACTCACAGAGGTCTGAGGACCCTTGTACACGCAGACACTCACAGAGGTCTGAGGACCCTTGTACACGCAGACACTCGTACATATTCACAGACGCTGAGACTTGTTATTTTATCTCATCTATTATAGACGCTCATTCATTACGCAAGAATATGGCGTCCTACGTTTATCCATGGTTTTCTTTGTTAGATGCAATAGGTAGATATTTGTGGACATTCGCCCGACCGGTGCGGCATCAGGTTATCAAATTATGTACGCCTGTCCCCCCTTAGAACCCCATTAGAATGACATGAGAACCGTTGGCTAACAGTAGAAGTAGACCAATGTAACATATCCATGTACATTTGAAATATTTCTGTAGTCACAACATCCGGTTCTTATCTCAACCACAACTGAATGATCTGGAGTTGATCCCGCACGATTTCATTAACACCAGGGATCACGGGAGAGGGAGGGCGGGAGGTACACAGAGAGAGGAGAGAGACAAGAGGAAGACAAATGAGAGGGAGGGAGGGACACAGAGAGAGGAGAGAGACAAGAGGGAGACAAAGGAGAAGGAGAGAAAGCCAGTGAATAAAATCTCCAGAGACCTCAGATTAGTATGAATGGCGATGGTAATGTGCACATGACACCTTGAGTGATATCGTGCTGCTGATAAGGGATGAAAGTTGAGCAAGTTCATTAAGTCTATAGACTTATACATTATTCGCCAGCCGTGCTAATACCCCCGCAAAGCCTTGCCTTACAGCTGTGGGACCCTACAGAATGACTTTATAAACAAGTTGTCTTTCAAGTTCAGACTACCTCAAAGTATGGAAACAAAAAATAAATAAACAACTAAAGTTTTGATTTTGAAGAGCAGCTCACTTGTTCATAGAGCAGCTGGAACTTGCTGCCCGCGGTCTGTATTACCACTATGGTCTGTATTACCACTATGGTCTGTATTACCACTATGGTATGTATTACCACTACGGTCTGTATTACCACTACGGTCTGTATTACCACTATGGTCTGTATTACCACTATGGTCTGTATTACCACTACGGCCTGTATTACCACTATGGCCTGTATTACCACTATGGCCTGTATTACCACTATGGTCTGTATTACCACTATGGTCTGTATTACCACTATGGTCTGTATTACCACTATTGTCTGTATTACCACTATGGTCTGTATTACCACTATGGTCTGTATTACCACTATGGTATGTATTACCACTACGGTCTGTATTACCACTACGGTCTGTATTACCACTATGGTCTGTATTACCACTATGGTCTGTATTACCACTACGGCCTGTATTACCACTATGGCCTGTATTACCACTATGGCCTGTATTACCACTATGGTCTGTATTACCACTATGGTCTGTATTACCACTATGGTCTGTATTACCACTATTGTCTGTATTACCACTATGGTCTGTATTACCACTATGGTCTGTATTACCACTATGGTCTGTATTACCACTACGGTCTGTATTACCACTATGGTCTGTATTACCACTTTGGTCTATATTACCACTATGGTCTGTATTACCACTATGGTCTGTATTACCACTATGGTCTGTATTACCACTACGGTCTGTATTACCACTACGGTCTGTATTACCACTACGGCCTGTATTGCCACTATGGCCTGTATTACCACTATGGTCTGTATTACCACTATGGTCTGTATTACCACTATGGTCTGTATTACCACTATGGTCTGTATTACCACTATGGTCTGTATTACCACTATGGTCTGTATTACCACTATGGTCTGTATTACCACTATGGTCTGTATTACCACTATGGTCTGTATTACCACTATGGTCTGTATTACCACTATTATCTGTATTACCACTATGGTCTGTATTACCACTATGGTCTGTATTACCACTATGGCCTGTATTACCACTATGGTCTGTATTACCACTATGGTCTGTATTACCACTATGGTCTGTATTACCACTATGGCCTGTATTACCACTATGGTCTGTATTACCACTATGGTCTGTATTACCACTATGGTCAGTATTACCACTATGGTCTGTATTACCACTATGGTCTGTATTACCACTATGGTCCATGGTCTGTATTACCACTATGGTCTGTATTACCACTATGGTCTGTATTACCACTATGGTCTGTATTACCACTATGGTCTGTATTACCACTATGGTCTGTATTACCACTATGGTCTGTATTACCACTATGGTCTGTATTACCACTACGGCCTGTCTGAGAAGTTCAAATTTAGGACGTCTAACGGTGATGGACACCGGGTCACTGTTCGCAACAGCGGTGGTTTTAACGTCACATTCGGGACTTTCATGACGTCACACCACAGCTGTAAAAGTTCTCGATCTCGCCCTAGTTTCTGGGTGGAATGTTGGCGTAATTTTTAAAGTAAGTGTTTGGGCATTCTCACAACGTTACAAATATATACCTGTAAACCAAGCTGTTGATGAAGACTGTCAAAATAGTGTCGCACAATGCACATTGGAGAAACAAAATGTTTCTATTTCGTTCTACTCTCACGCACGCGGTTAACAAGTAATACAGCGGTTACACCAAAACTTTGACCAAAGTCTAGTTTAGTGCATGCTTGGTTTAGAAAAGTTAAAGATAATTCTGCACACTGCACACTTTTGTAAAATAAAAATTAAAATTAAATTGTTTCGTTTAAAATCACGAGGCTTTGTTCAAAAATTTTCTAAAAAGTATTACAATTACGTGTCACTGGTGAAGAGATTTCAGTCGGTTGGCACCAAGTATCCTCACAATTTGACAATTGACAACTTGTTTTTATCCCAGGCTCTGGACTCGCACGTCTGGTGTTAAACACCTTAACAAACTCACTTATTCCCTTGCTATTCACCGCGCTACATTAAATAAGAGAGAGATATCTTACCATAGAGACGTTCTCAGCCAATCAGAATTACATTCCGTTGTGACGTGACAATTGACGTTCTCATCCGCGACGTGGATTCTCCTTCCGGTGCCACACGAGGGGAGCACTAACTTTGTAACCTGGAGTCTGTACAAACAGCTGATGGCAGCAGAAAAAAGACGCCGCCGTACCGTACACAAACACATCCACACGCGAAAACAGCCGCCCACCCACACAAGCAAACACTGAGCACCTCGATACGTCCGGGTTGTCAGTGGGCCGCTCATCCCCACTTCACATCCACACGACAGGGCTCCGCATTCACACGGCGGGGCTCCGCATTCACACTGCGGGACTCCGCGTTTTCTCTGCACCCCTCCCCTCCCCCCACCCCCAGCTACTGAATCTGTTCAAAGTCCCCTGACTGGGTTGTCTGGCCGCCCACACACTGAAGGTTGTCTAGACTAGAGGTCCTCAAAATACACGTCACGAAACTCAATGAACTAACGCGGTTAGTAAATTGTTTAGAACAGATCTGTTTGTCATCATGTTATCGGTGACGTAGTTGCTGAAGTTTCCGCACGTTATGTCTGGAAACAGTTTATAAAACCGTTAAATTATGCGACCACACGCTTCAGTTAAACTTGATCTACCTAGAATTGATGTCTTTTCGTTGACGGGGTTAGAGTTAGGAGTTTAGTCTCTATGTGCTTCTATTACATGGGGAGTGTAGTCTCTATGTGCTTCTATTACATGGGGAGTTTAGTCTTTATGTGCTTCTATTACATGGGGAGTTTAGTCTTTATGTGCTTCTATTACATGGGGAGTTTAGTCTCTATGTGCTTCTATTACATGGGGAGTTTAGTCTCTATGTTCTTCTATTACATGGGGAGTTTAGTCTTTATGTGCTTCTATTACATGGGGAGTTTAGTCTCTATGTGCTTCTATTACATGGGGAGTTTAGTCTCTATGTTCTTCTATTACATGGGGAGTTTAGTCTCTATGTGCTTCTATTACATGGGGAGTTTAGTCTCTATGTGCTTCTATTACATGGGGAGTTTAGTCTCTATGTGCTTCTATTACATGGGGAGTTTAGTCTCTATGTTCTTCTATTACATGGGGAGTTTAGTCTCTATGTGCTTCTATTACATGGGGAGTTTAGTCTCTATGTGCTTCTATTACATGGGGAGTTTAGTCTCTATGTGCTTCTATTACATGGGGAGTTTAGTCTCTATGTGCTTCTATTACATGTTAGTCGTTGCTTTAAAGACCTCGTGTCACGGCCGAGTCATGTTGACCGAGGTTAACTGATGGTACACTGAGGTAAGCACTGACACCTGTTGAGGGGGCATCTCTTTAGACCAATGCCTAATGTTTGGCCACTGAGTTCTAGCTTGTAAACTTGGGCTTTGAAACTTGTTAGAGGCGTTACACCGTGGTGCCGAATGGGGGGGGGGAATAAGGTCAGAGCAAACCGCCACGTCACCCAGAAATTAATGACATACTGGGCTGTTCGTGTTCCCCACCCATCACCCCGAATATTTCCTTGCCATATTTCAAAGACTTCGCGTTTTTCTTTCTATGTGTCGCTTACTGTGACGATGTGTTCACTTCTATCGCTAGCTCGACTTCTTACAGCCTTCAAATTACACGAGGCCCGTCTACCACTGCTGCACGTCGCTTTCATACCAGTTTATTTAGAAAGTTAGTTGAACTCAGCAATCGCGCATTGGAAACATGAAATATTTCGGACTCAGTGAATTAATTACTAAAGTCTTTTAGATGTCTCGTTAACTTTAGGCGCTGTGATGCTAAACATGTATCAGCAAATTATGTGTCGGCGTAACGCACCATATGTCATCACCAACAAGTGATTTCTCATCAGGTATCACGTGATTTGGCATCAGGTATCTAGTGATTTGGCATCAGGTATCAAGTGATTTCTCATCAGGTATCAAGTGATTTGGCATCATGTATCAAGTGATTTCTCATCAGGTATCAAGTGATTTGGCATCATGTATCAAGTGATTTGGCATCATGTATCAAGTGATTTCTCATCAGGTATCAAATGATTTGGCATCAGGTATCAAGTGATTTCTCATCAGGTATCAAGTGATTTGGCATCAGGTATCAAGTGATTTGGAATCATGTATCAAGTGATTTGGCATCAGGTATCAAGTGATTTGGCATCATGTATCAAGTGATTTAGCATCAGGTATCAAGTGATTTGGCATCAGGTATCAAGTGATTTGGCATCATGTATCAAGTGATTTGGCATCATGTATCAAGTGATTTCTCATCAGGTATCAAGAAATTTGGTCATCAGCATTTTGATTCAACTGTTTGAGCATGCGACTTGAATGACTGAGTTCGGAGGTGGCGTGCGGGTGTTGTGAACTCGGAATGGCCATAAATGTAAAACAAATGTAACTAAAGTTACATCTAAAGTTACAACTAAAGTTAGGATCTATTGCTAGATCTAACTATAGTCAGGTTTGGGTTGACTAGGATCTATTGCTGGATCTAATTATAGAGTCAGGTTTGGGTCGACTAGGATCTATTGCTGGATCTAATTATAGAGTCAGGTTTGGGTCGACTAGGATCTATTGCTGGATCTAATTATAGAGTCAGGTGTGGGTCGACTAGGATCTATTGCTAGATCTAACTATAGTCAGGTTTGGGTTGACTAGGATCTATTGCTGGATCTAATTATAGAGTCAGGTTTGGGTCGACTAGGATCTGTTGCTAGATCTAACTATAGTCAGGTTTGGGTTGACTAGGATCTATTGCTGGATCTAATTATAGAGTCAGGTTTGGGTCGACTAGGATCTATTGCTGGATCTAATTATAGAGTCAGGTTTGGGTCGACTAGGATCTATTGCTAGATCTAACTATAGTCAGGTTTGGGTTGACTAGGATCTATTGCTGGATCTAATTATAGAGTCAGGTTTGGGTCGACTAGGATCTATTGCTAGATCTAACTATAGTCAGGTTTGGGTTGACTAGGATCTATTGCTGGATCTAATTATAGAGTCAGGTTTGGGTCGACTAGGATCTATTGCTAGATCTAACTATAGTCAGGTTTGGGTTGACTAGGATCTATTGCTGGATCTAATTATAGAGTCAGGTTTGGGTCGACTAGGATCTATTGCTGGATCTAATTATAGAGTCAGGTTTGGGTCGACTAGGATCTATTGCTAGATCTAACTATAGTCAGGTTTGGGTCGACTAGGATCTATTGCTGGATTTGGGTCGACTAGGATCTATTGCTGGATCTAATTATAGAGTCAGGTTTGGGTCGACTAGGATCTATTGCTCGATCTAATTATAGAGTCAGGTTTGGGTCGACTAGGATCTATTGCTGGATCTAATTATAGAGTCAGGTTTGGGTTCGACTAGGATCTATTGCTAGATCTAACTATATTCAGGTTTGGGTCGACTAGGATCTATTGCTGGATCTTATTATAGAGTCAGGTTTGGGTCGACTAGGATCTATTGCTAGATCTAATTATAGTCAGGTTTGGGTCGACTAGGATCTATTGTTGTATCTAATTATAGAGTCAGGTTTGGGTCGACTAGGATCTATTGCAAGATCTAATTATAGTCAGGTTTGGGTCGACTAGGATCTATTGTTGTATCTAATTATACAGTCAGGTTTGGTTCGACTAGGATCTATTGCTAGATCTAACTATATTCAGGTTTGGGTCGACTAGGATCTATTGCTGGATCTTATTATAGAGTCAGGTTTGGGTCGACTAGGATCTATTGCTAGATCTAACTATAAGTCAGGTTTGGGTCGACTAGGATCTATTGCTGGATCTTATTATAGAGTCAGGTTTGGGTCGACTAGGATCTATTGATGGATCTAATTATAGAGTCAGGTTTGGGTCGACTAGGATCTATTGTTGTATCTAATTATAGAGTCAGGTTTGGGTCGACTAGGATCTATTGCTAGATCTAATTATAGAGTCAGGTTTGGGTCGACTAGGATCTATTGTTGTATCTAATTATAGAGTCAGGTTTGGGTCGACTAGGATCTATTGCTAGATCTAATTATAGTCAGGTTTGGGTCGACTAGGATCTATTGTTGTATCTAATTATAGAGTCAGGTTTGGGTCGACTAGGATCTATTGCTAGATCTAACTATATTCAGGTTTGGGTCGACTAGGATCTATTGCTAGATCTAATTATAGTCAGGTTTGGGTCGACTAGGATCTATTGTTGTATCTAGTTATAGAGTCAGGTTTGGGTCGACTAGGATCTATTGCTAGATCTAATTATAGAGTCAGTTTTGGGTCGACTAGGATCTATTGCTAGATCTAATTATAGAGTCAGGTTTGGGTCGACTAGGATCTATTGCTAGATCTAATTATAGAGTCAGGTTTAGGTCGACTAGGATCTATTGCTAGATCTAATTATAGAGTCAGGTTTGGGTCGACTAGGATCTATTGTTAGATCTAATTATAGAGTCAGGTTTGGGTCGACTAGGATCTATTGTTGTATCTAATTATAGAGTCAGGTTTGGGTTAAATGAGATCGATCACATTCCCCTTGCCAAAAATTGTTTTACATTGTATTTCCAAGTAAATATATCATATATATATTTACGCTCAATTATGTATGATGCCTAACGCTAAGGGACATCACTCTGCTTTTTTAAAATTTTGTGTTGTAAGCAGTGCTGATTGACTCAAATAGTTATTTTTTGGTGCAGTGATTTGGTGCGCTGCTTTCTAAAATTTCTCGCCGTAAAAAGATATATAAAGTCATTATTTGAGCTCATATTTTAATTTTGGAAAATGGAACGATGTAAAAAGAGGATTTGAGGATTGTTAATAATAAAATACGTTGTGTACATTTCAGGAAGTTTAATATTTCGTATTTATCTAACAAGGACAAGTTACTTGGGCTTTTGACCAAAAAAAGTGGACCTACAACCCTTTTATAAAATACTAATCCTACTTATTTATCTTAACTGTCCGCTTACAACGTCCGGTATTTATTTTTGTTTTTGGCTTTAATAAGATCTGGAAAACTAAAGCAGTTTTCGTTTTTGTTTTTTAAATTTATTTTAAAGTTGGTTTGTAGCTTTTAGAACAACGATGGGGAAAACCGCGGCTCGCGATCCGCATGTGGCCCTTCTGTGTTTACATTGCGGCTCGCGAACAATTTACGAACTTAAAACTTTTCGTTTGAAATGTATACTTATATAGTATTTTTTTAAAATGGAGAAAAAAATGTTAATTGAAGCAAAGGGTTGAAAATAATTTTTTACATTATTTACAATTAAAAAGTTGAAGAGAGCGATTGGCTTTTGATGTTTGGTGATATTAACTGTTAAAGTTCTAGTTACTGTAACAATCTGTACTTCGAAGTATGGAAATTTACTGTCGCTCCCACTCAAGTTAACAACTCGTTATTTTAAAGTTGCACAATTTTAACAGTTGACTTTGATAAGAAGATTATCAATGAAATAATTTAGATTTTAGATCCAAATAATTTCCATTTTAGATCCAAATAATTTCGACGACTGATAACACAAATTCCAATGTCACGCTACACCACTGAGAGATGTATATCAGACACTATCTTATCTTATCTTATCTGTTTACAGACGCTCCTTCTATACAGAAGATTATTGCGTCCTACGCTTATCTATGGTTTGTGTTTAGTCCTGCATTTTTATTAGAGATTTAAATGTTGATAAAGTGTTGGTTTTCCTGGATTCTTCAGGCAACCCATTCCACGCCCGAATTCCGGACGGGAAGAAGGAAAACTTGTATGTGTTTGTTCTTGCATACGGAATAAGAAAGGTGTTAATATCACTAACGCTGATATTGAAGAAAAAAGCAATAATTTGTTTAAAGTTGATGACCGAATATGAATGGTGGCTATCAGCCCGTATATACAACCTGACTACGGCTATCAGCCCGTATATACAACCTGACTACGGCTATCAGCCCGTATATACAACCTGACTACGGCTATCAGCCCGTATATACAACCTGACTACGGCTATCAGCCCGTATATACAACCTGACTACGGCTATCAGCCCGTATATACAACCTGACTACGGCTATCAGCCCGTATATATACAACCTGACTACGGCTATCAGCCCGTATATATACAACCTGACTACGGCTATCAGCCCGTATATACAACCTGACTACGGCTATCAGCCCGTATATACAACCTGACTACGGCTATCAGCCCGTATATACAACCTGACTACGGCTATCAGCCCGTATATACAACCTGACTGACTGACTACGGTGCGATGTTGTTGCACGTGTAATTAATCCTCTAGGCTCCGTTCTTTGACCTCAGATTTGCGTTGACCGTCGTGTTATCCACTTTCATACTGGCTACGTTGGTGGTACATGAATATATGTTATCCTAGGACCTAGATTAAGCCATGGATTAAAAAGTTATGTACACTTTTCGCTGCATTTTTAATCTAAACTTCAAATAGTCTTAAAATCAAATCTCCCATTCCACATTAAAATAATAATTTGATACCTCCATTGTATAAAACTTTTGTTTTATTTAAAAAAAAATAAAACCAAGATTTCTTGCACTGAACTTGGTTACAATTGTCTCTCTGAATGTTGGCGAGGACTTCGAGTGAAGGATTTGTTCCCGTTCTCTCTATTTCCAGTAACAATTGTGTTATAAGAGTCATGGTTTGGTTAATGTCATTTAGTAATGGACCAGTCATGATAATACCTTGTGTTCGTTTCAAATATTTGATTAAATGGTTCGGTTTTTCGTTGGTTTTTGTTGTTGCTGTGTTGTCGTAATGTTGTAGTTTTGTTGTTGTTGTTGTAGTGTTGTTGTTGCTGTGTTGTCGACGTTGTTGTTGTAGTGTTGTTGTTGCTGTGTTGTTGTTGTGTTTTTACTTTTGTGCGTCGTAATTGCTTTGATTAAAATTATATTTCCTGTTTACCGTCTTTTCTTTTTTTTAAATTTCATTTCTGCAATAAAAAAATGTAGTAGAGGGGAGCTGTATGGGTGAAACACGGAGAGAAACAAAACGCGCCCATCTGTGTTAAAATATATCGACACACAAAAAGCGATTTGTGTTTTTAACGGTCGTAAAAAGCCGTCTCAAACACAGACGGTTTGCCATGTTTTTGTTCCACTGCCCTGACTCGACATGTGTTGCCTTATGCCATACAGACGTCACAAGAATTCTAGGAATTAAGACAGCTGACTGTCCTGGTACTGTATGAATTAAGACAACTTGCTGTCCTGGTACTGTATGAATTAAGACAACTTGCTGTCCTGGTACTGTATGAATTAAGACAACTTGCTGTCCTGGTACTGTATGAATTAAGACAACTTGCTGTCCTGGTACTGTATGAATTAAGACAACTTGCTGTCCTGGTACTGTATGAATTAAGACAACTTGCTGTCCTGGTACTGTATGAATTAAGACAACTTGCTGTCCTGGTACTGTGTGAATTAAGACAACTTGCTTTCCTGGTACTGTGTGAATTAAGACAACTTGCTGTCCTGATACTGTATGAATTAAGACAACTTGCTGTCCTGGTACTGTGTGAATTAAGACAACTTGCTGTCCTGGTACTGTATGAATTAAGACAACTTGCTGTCCTGGTACTGTATGAATTAAGACAACTTGCTGTCCTGGTACTGTATGAATTAAGACAACTTGCTGTCCTGGTACTGTATGAATTAAGACAACTTGCTGTCCTGGTACTGTATGAATTAAGACAACTTGATGTCCTGGTACTGTAGGAATTAAGACAACTTGCTGTCCTGGTACTGTATGAATTAAGACAACTTGCTGTCCTGGTACTGTGTGAATTAAGACAACTTGCTGTCCTGGTACTGTATGAATTAAGACAACTTGCTGTCCTGGTACTGTGTGAATTAAGACAACTTGCTGTCCTGGTACTGTGTGAATTAAGACAACTTGCTGTCCTGGTACTGTATGAATTAAGACAACTTGCTGTCCTGGTACTGTGTGAATTAAGACAACTTGCTGTCCTGGTACTGTGTGAATTAAGACAACTTGCTGTCCTGGTACTGTATGAATTAAGACAACTTGCTGTCCTGGTACTGTATGAATTAAGACAACTTGCTGTCCTGGTACTGTATGAATTAAGACAACTTGCTGTCCTGGTACTGTATGAATTAAGACAACTTGCTGTCCTGGTACTGTATGAATTAAGACAACTTGCTGTCCTGGTACTGTATGAATTAAGACAACTTGCTGTCCTGGTACTGTGTTGTCTAGTGCCATACAGACGTCCCAAGAATTCTATGAAATAAGACAGCTGGCTGTCCTGGTGCTGTATCCTCTCTAGCGGGGCTGTCAGTCTTGTTACTTAGCATACGCTCCACGGTTTATTTTGATACCGCAAGTATCCAGCGACTTGCACTACTTCTCTCTCAATTGAAACGATCCATTCAGGTCTCCCAAAACTATTGACCCCCACCCCCCCTCCATTCCATTGTGCATCAGCTCTGCAGTATTGTACTGGGTAGAATAACTTGTTTGTTATTTAAATGTCCCTTAGAACACGTTCAATCCTGTGGAGTCAAATACTTTTCTTTTCCAAGACTGCTATAAATTTAGGATCTAACACGTACTTTTGTACTTTAAATCCCCGAAACTGACATATTTCAACAACGTGCTATCAAGATTCTTTCACAGAACTCCTATTTAAAGTAACATTTAAAATATTGAATTTATTTTTCAGAGATAACATTCGAGTTTAAAATGACAATTATGATAAATGAGTTGTTGATGTCCCAAGCGTAAGGCTACGTTTATAGATTCGGCGGGTAGGCGGGTTGCCGCGAGTAACCAGAAAACCGCGCCTAATCACTCGCGCGGTTGGTGCTTATAGTAAAAGCGGGAAAAAGCCAGACGACACGCAGTGAACTACGTCACCAAGCTCACAGGTGTGGTTGATTCCAGGAAATATTTGTAAACATAACCTTGAACTAAAAAAAGCTATGGACTATTAACAAGTGTGTCAGTGTGAATTATAAATAAAGGAACTTAAGTCGTATCCATTCATGGTGTGAAGAGTTTGATAATTGCAATTTTTGGAAATGGACAAAAGATAAGATATTTTTGCAGCAATACAAATTAAAAGTCAAGAAAAAAGGCAAGGTATGAGAAACCAGAGTTTGCCAAACCAAGGCAACAGACAAACTATTTGCTGGTACTGTAACAAGCCAGGACATATGGTAAAGCAGTGTTACCACAATAAAGGACAACCAAATAGGGTGTCACCTAATGGCAGCCCTATAAGAAAGAAAACAGAAGAAAGATCAAGACAATATCACTTTGAAAACAAAGGTAGACAAGCATGGAGAGAAAAATATAATCATAATTCCAGACATAGAGATTATGATGAAAGTAGACAATCATGGAGAGACAGATATAATCACAATTCCATATATAGATTATAATCAAAGCAGAAGATCATGGAGAGGCAGATTTAGTTTTGATTCCAGAATAAGAAATTTTGGATCAGCCATGGAGAAAGAATGAAAACCAAGACATGAATGATAGAAAAATAATAAAGTTGAATCGAGCACAAATAGAAACTATTGACACTGTAGCCACTATTGACAATCACATATATGATAAAAGGAATGAAGACCATAATAGCAGAGACAAAGATGGTACTAGTGAGTCTGAAACCATTCGTGTGAAATCATCTGAAGCAGGAACAACAATTGGTTGTGTATTAAGCAGAATGAAAGACATAGATAAAAACAATGATTTTCAGATAAAGCTTTCTACTGACAGTGACTCATCTGGTCGAAATTCTATTGTATTATCTGGAAGCAAAAATGATATCTCAAAAGCTAAACGACTTATTCAAGATGCTGGAATTAATATTGTGAATGGAAATAATCGAAGTCGTGGTTGGTGAATAATGGAACATTTAACAGTCCGAAGAAACATTCAAAGCCCATCTGTTTGAATTCACAGTCCCGCGCGGCAACGCGGAACAAGAACTAGCAACTAGTTCTGGTAATTACCCGCGCCCGTCCGTTAATTTGTCGCCTCGAGACACCCGCGTCCTCTATGAACACCTGCAAAGCAAAAATAGAAACATTCCTCGCGCGGGTCGACTCGCGCGTGGGATTTCCCGAAACCCGCCGCCTCTATAAACGTAGCCTAAGGCTGAGAACCCTTGTATAAACCAATAACATACACGGGAGAGCACTCTGAGAATTTTAACGAAGTTTAACTTTTGAACCATTTAGCGAACGTCACTTGCATGGCCTATTGATGTGCTGTGTAAATTGATGCAGCCAGCTCGGCTTAGTGCGGTGTTCTTCTGTCGTTTGAGTGTGTGACACGAGCACATGTTGGCTTTGAATATCTAGCTACCCCCACCCCTGGACTGTAGGGGGACCCCCCCCCCTTTTCCCACGGCATGAAATATGAGCTGCCATCAATCTCAAAATTATGTCAAAGAAATAATAACTTTATCTAAATAAATACTTCCGTATTCGTTTCTGTGCTCTCTCCCAAAAACCTGACGAGGAATTGAGAAAGTAACTTTTGACCAACGATTACCGTTCTTTACTGGAGTTGTTGGTTAGATATTGACATCTTGACTTGAATACCGCCTTGTTTCCCCTTGTGTTCATGTGAGTGATGTGTTAATTAAACAACCCCGTAAAAATAAAGTTTTTGACTATAAATCCCTTATATATGAGACAGAACTCAACGCGACAAACATTTACAGACTGAAACTGAGTTAAGTCCCCTTTGCTGTAAAACCCGGCGGAGGGGGGGAGGTGTGGTCACCGATGGCATGCGTGAACGACTCAAGTGGCACCGGACGCCGAGCAATAACAAACTGTGAAATTGAATTACCTATATAGAGTTTTGACCTAGCTTTAAAGCCAAGGGAGATAATTTCGGTTTCAGTCTGTAAATATTTGTCACTTTTGAACATAATCAATACTTTTAGTTGAGGGGTCCGCCCTCAGTTGTACATTGTTCTTAGCCTACGTCCACGACCTACAAGGTATTCTGGGGTCACAGAATGCCATGTTTGCTGACGATCTGGCTATATGGAGTTCCGGAAAGGACGTTGCAACCCTGCAGAACAGGCTGCAGGAAGATCTGAATCGAATCGAAGACTACGCCAACCGTTGGCGCCTAGTAGTCAATACGGAGAAAACGGTCCATTCCATTTTCACAAATGGACGGAATGCACTGAAGCATGAGGTGGTGCTTCAGATATGTGGGAAAAGATTGAATTGGGATCGGACACCAACGTACTTGGGAATCAAACTGGACCAGAAGGTCCAGCTACATAACCATGTGCGTGAATTGTGTGCCAAAGCCACAGCTAAACTGTCCCTGGTGAAGAAACTGGCTAGCACTAGTTGGGGTGCAGATGCAAGACTACTGAGAGCTCTCTATCTCGCTAGTGTGAGGGGTGCTATTGATTACAGCCTCCCGGTCCAGGCCTTTGCGAGCCGTACGGCTCTAGAGGGTCTGGATCGCATACAAAACCAAGCTCTACGGTTTGTATGCGGGGCGTTGCGTACGACACCCACAGCCGCTGTAGAAATTATGTCTAACGTAGAACCCCTGGCGATAAGGCGAGAAAAGGCAATCATGACTACGGTGGAACGATACCGTAGGTTGGAGCATGACGAACCCTGCTTTCAATTACAAGACCGATGGGTAAAGAGGACCCGACTGAAAAGACCATCCTTCATGGATACGGTCTACGAACTAGAAGACTCAGTCCCCATACCCAAGCACAGGGAACGCATGCGACTGGTCCCTGCTCGAGGACCACATGAAAGCTCAGACTTGCCTGAACTACGTTTGACACTGGCAAATACAGCGGTGACGAAAGCCAGTCCCGTCGAGCTCCAGCGAGACGAGACTCTGAAGACAATCGAAGCTTATGGCGATAGTGTGGTAAAAGTCTTTACGGACGGCTCGCGTTTCAAGGATGGCAGAAGTGGATACGGAGTGCTAATTCAATACCCTCAACCTGGACCTGACAGTATCGAACTGTCAGGACCGTGCGGATCCGCATACAGTAGTCACGACGCCGAACTGGAGGCGATTTGCAAGGGTTTGAAGGAAGTGCGCCGACGTCTAGCAAGAAGAAAGGTTTTCCCGACCGTCGTAGTTTTCACCGACTCACGGTTTTCGCTCGAAACCGTGGGTCGATCCTCTCTGGAGACGAAAACGGTCAGTGTCATTTTGGAAACAGTAGGTGGAATCCTAGCACGAGGCGGAAAAGTAGTCCTTCAGTACATCACTGGGCACAGTGGCGAGCCTCATTCAGACAGGGTCGATGAGTTAGCGAGAGAAGGTTCAGCTCAGCCCCAACCCGATCGCCCGATGACCCAGCTGGGGGTCAGATCGTGGCTTAAGGACCATTTCCGAGAGAAATGGCTTCAGGGCTGGGCTTCTGGAAGCACGGCCAGAAAAGTATTCCAGTACATGCCGCGACCGAGCAAAAGCGATTCCTGGTGGAAAATTGGACGTAGCAATCAGACGCTCATAACTAGAATGAGAACTGAGCATTGTCCCACACGAAGCTACCTGTACAAGTTTAACACCAGAAGGGAACTGGCCTGTCGGCTGTGTGGCCACCCAGAAGAGACGGTGGCCCACGTACTGGAAGAGTGCCCCGGGCTGTGCGGGGATTTGGAAGGTGAAGTAACGGTACCTGCAGAGGGTTACCTCTACGGCGATGCCCGCTTGATGAGGCTCGCTTGCGATAAAATGAACCGGGTCTTAAGAGCCTAGCGGCTCGACCCAAAAGAGAATGAACATTCACCAGTTGATACTCATATATAAGGGATTTATAGTCAAAAACGTTGTTTTTACGGGGTTGTTTAATTACTTTTGTTTTTCCGCCCACCCGACCGACCGACCATGAGCCCAAGACAGAGAGAGAGAGAGACGGTGGTGAAGTTAATATAAGATATTTCATTAAAAAAAAACAACCCCGTAAAAACAAAGCTTTTTTACTATAAATCCCTTATATATGAGACATAATTAAAAGTATTGATCATTTTCAAACGCGACAAACATTTACAAACTGAATCTGCCTTTACTCCCCTTTGCTGTACAACCGGGGGGGGGGCGGGGGAGGTGGGAAAGGTCTGGTCACCGATCGCTGGACCTAACTCAGCGTGACACGTAATATGTAAACAAAAGCATGCCGGTACATCGATGGGTGGCGTCAACGCGTGAACTGGCACTTGGAAGAAAAACAATAACAAACTGTGAAATTGAATTACCTATAGTTATATACAGATAAACTAAAAGTGCATTAATTTAATTACGGTACATTCGATCGATCTGAAATTATTATACGATGCATTGTTAGGAGCCACGAGTCTATGTGCAAAATTTCAGCTCGATAGCATCACGGGAAGTGTGTCATTTTTTACTAGTCTTATATTAGCTTGCTTTGTAAGTTTAATCGGACTATACCATTTTTAATATCCCAATTTTGAACCCCTTTCCGTTATCCAATCATTCTGAAAATTTGCACACACATGTTCAATTTCTGTGATAGTATTTTATAAATTTTTGCGGACTTTTTCCATGGCTAGATTTAATTTAATTAAATATTTTCGATTTACGTCTGCTAGAGTTAAACCTCAGCAGTCTGCCTTAGTGACCGGCATGGGTCACGAGCGACTGACCAACTACCAGTGTTTTACTGCACGGGGAGGTCAGTCCCGTGATGAGCAGGGACACGCCAGTGGGCCAGTAACACACTGCCCCTGGTCTGTGAGAGAGATTGATATCCTAAGCAGTTAATAATGTGGTAGTGTGCACACGCAAACAGCGCCGCACCATGTGCAGTCTTATATTAGCTTGCTTTGTAAGTTTAATCGGACTATTTAGTTAGCAGACATGCAGCGACTCCGATCTCTTCGATCAGATTAATAATGTAATTAAAAAGAAATAAAGAGCAATAAACATTGAACAATTTAATTTTAAAAATGTGAAGACTAAAAAGTAGAAAATAAAAATATATTAAAAAAACACGTTTTAAAAACTAGTCTTATTTTAAAAATTGCACTAAAAAGTAGAAAATAATTTTTTTATAAAAATGTACTAAAAAGTACAAACTAAATTTAAAATCAGGAATTTACAGTCAGAAGAGACCTTTAGTTCCAAATGTATAAAAATGTCAAAAGTTTAAAATGAGACAGGAACGTTAAATCGTAGGTGAAATCGATTATCTCGTTGTTCGCCATGACTATAAGACTAGGGTGCTCAGTTTAAACTTAACGAATAGTTTTGTCTAACTAGATGAATATCTTTGCATAACTTAGCAAGCACCCTAGTCTTACCATTATAGAACATCACAACGAGCCGTTCTGTTGAAGTCTATCCATCCAGTCTAACTAAACCAACATAGAACATCACAACGAGCCGTTCTGTTGTAGTCTATCCATCCAGTCTAAACCAACATAGAACTTCGCACCGACCCATTCTGTTGTAGTCTATTCATCCAGTCTAACTAAACCAAAATAGAACATCGCACCGACCCGTTCTGTTGTAGTCTATTCATCCAGTCTAAACCAACATAGAACATCGCACCGACCCGTTCTGTTGTAGTCTATCCATCCAGTCTAAACCAACATAGAACATCGCACCGACCCGTTCTGTTGTAGTCTATCCATCCAGTCTAAACCAACATAGAACATCGCACCGACCCGTTCTGTTGTAGTCTATCCATCCAGTCTAAACCAACATAGAACATCGCACCGACCCGTTCTGTTGTAGTCTATCCATCCAGTCTAAACCAACATAGAATATCGCCCCGACCCGTTCTGTTGTAGACTATCCATCCAGTCTAAACCAACATAGAACATCCCACCGTGCCGTTCAGCTGCACACTTGAGATATGCTAATGAGCGGCTCTGTACCTCTTGAAATAGGCAAACACACACTCACACATTCAGTACGGATGAATATGACTCAATACTACCATTGAAAGACATGGTCTGGATCTTTGCTTTTTTTGTATAATTAAGTGCAATGTAGTTTCCGTAGCTCGTTGGTTAAAAAACAACAAATTTCGATTGGGAAATAAAAAGTATCATGTAATTGCGGAAAATACTAAAACCTTTGCTGACTGAAAATGTGAGAGAAATCTGGTCATATTGGTTAATTGTTATAAAACTTGAAGAGGTCTCCACCTTTAAATATCTACGGGCCATAATATCCGACGAAGGCTCAAAACCAAAGCCAGAAATTCTTTGCCAGAATGGCCCAGACAACCGCAGCGCCGAGCAAAATAAAACACATCTGGCAAAGCAAGAAACTCTCTGAGATCAAATATTCGACTAATGCGCTCTCTGGCGATGTCGGTCTTCTTGTATAGATGCGAGGCTTGGACACTCACTGAAGACCTCCAAAGAAGAATCAATGCGCTACAGATGAGATGTTTCCGAAAGATTCTGAACATCTCCTACACAGAGCACACCACAAACGAAGCGGTTCGCGACAAAATAACTGCTGTCATCGGCCCCTACGAGGACCTTTTACCTCAATTAAGAAGAAGAAACTACGATGGTATGGAGTGGCAAGATCTCGAGGTCTCGCAAAGACTATAATGCAAGGCACATTCCAGGGAGGAAGAAAAAGAGGCAGACAAAAGAAGAGGTGGAAAGACGACATCAAAGAGTGGACCGGCCTATCATTCATCGACGCCCAAGAGGCAGCACAGGACCTGGACAAATGGCGTGAGATAGTGTTCAGTTCACGATGGTGCCCCAACGACCCACCGACGGGTTAAGGGATAGTCAAGTCAAGTTCTAAAAGAGGTTCCAGGTTGGTGAAACTCAAAGAAAGCCAAGGAAATGACATTGCAGCCAGTCATCCCATCCAAAGTTGCGTAGATGTCTGTTTAGTGTTGAATGGTATTTGTCTTGGTAGTATTGTTAACTGTTTAAAAGTAATATACAGGAATTATATGCAGTATTTCTGTCAAATGAACAACACTTGCCAGAGTCACCCACTCACCCCCCCTTCCCAGGGTATAAATTATTTATATAAACGAACCCGCACATATCACACACACATTGCATGTGATAACTGAATTCAGAAGAAGAGAAGTCGAGCCGCACACACACAAATACACATTGATGTATGTGGAAACTGAGTTCCGAAGAAGACAAATGCTTACCCGACCTCTGAAGTGTTGACATATTCCAAATAAAAATCTTGAAAACAGCTTTGAATGTTAGATACCAGATCCGTTGACAGCAAACCGGCTATTGCCGCCATTAGTTAGTGACAAAACCAGAGAGAAGGATAGAGTGACAGCAAACCGTCTATTGTGTCACATGTGATTAACATAATTTTGTGACGTAAGGTCACGTGAATGGTGGACGCGGGAAGAAAGGAGCATTCCTATTGGTTGAAAGTGTTGGGCGAGACAGTGGTAAGAAGACTTCCGGCAAGGAAGGAGGTAGTGTATGTGTGCGCCTCAAGATTTCCACGTTGTATTACCTCAAATGATATTTCTATGTACATAGTATACATATTAAAGTTGTTTTGGATAAACAAGCTCTTCAGTAAATTATTGTGCACAAGATTATGTACTGTGAGAACGCCTACATAAAGAGTTATATATTTAAAAGTTACATATTGCCGCCATTAGTTAGTGACAAAACCAGAGAGAAGGATAGTGTGCGAGTGAAGGAGCTTTAAAAAAAAACATAGGTGGGGGGGGCGGAGGTGCTAGGGAGGGTTTATTGTAGTGAGTGGTCCGCTGTAACTATGATAAGCTCCTCAAATAAACACCAGTACTCACCTAACAACGAGCGCCCCGTGATCTAGGAGAGCCGAGAGGCTGAGATCTCTTGGGCGTGGTGGCTGCTAGCATGTAGGAGTTGTTTCCCCGACCAATGATCTTAGGACGGTGTATGTTTACCCACGGCGCCGCTAATCACTCGGCCATCTTTTTGTGGCCGAATTTTGGGACGCGTGCGGGCGAGAAGTTCTCATCGACCATTTCAGTGCGTCATCAAGGACAAGGGTTCGAGCCTTTTCAAGCACGAGACTGCACATTTAATGGCAGCTTGGTTGTGTACCAATTGAATTGTTTAAAATTAAACCAGCTAAAGAACGAGTAAAAGGAACAATTACTTACTAATAAAAGTTTAAGTCATTAAACAAGCATATATAAGATAATAATAATAATAAATTGATAATTTAGTTAGCGCTGTACCCCAGTAAGAAACTGGGCTCACGGCGCTTTACATAAAAATAATAACATACATATAAGTATCAATGCATTCAATAAACATTCGTACTCATAAAAACCACATACATTACACATAAGCTACATTTATCGTTAGAACAAATTTTGTTTAATTAATTGTATTAGTTCTGTTTGCAGAGATGTGTCTTTATTGTAGTCTTGAAGGCCTTAGTTATTAGTAGTTGGAATACTACGAATGTGTAATTTGTAACGGTAGAGAATTCCATTGTTAGGTTGGCAAAAAAAGAGAAAGGCCTCTCGCCAAATGTTTTAGTGCGTGTCTCAGGAACAGAGAGAATACGTGTGTCTGCAGAAGAGCGTAGCTGACGAGTAGGTGAGTAGACAGAAGTTAAGTAAGATAGGAAGAGCGTTGAGTCAGAAAAGAAGTTGTGACAGAGAACGGACAGTTTGTAATCGACTCGGGCTTGTATAGGAAGCCAATGAAGTCAGATACAACAAACAAATCATCAAGAGACAATTTTAAAATCAGTGGGCGGAGCTAAGTGCAGTCTAGTTACTGGTTCTATGAATAAAATGAAGGACGCGAAGTTTCCCGATGGTTCAAAAACCCTACAAGTACAAGACATTCACTTAACGACCGTCTTGTTGCATTCACGGGGTCAAGGGACGGAGCATAGAAGACGAGACTCGCTGTGAGCCACTGGTCAGCACGCGCGGACAGCTGCAAGTTATCTCCTTTGTTGGAATGTGTGCAGCAGTTGGGGGAGGGAGGGGCTTTGTGGCATATCTTGTCAGATTGTGTCGCGGATCTTGTCAGATTGTGTCGAGGATCTTGTCAGATTTTGTCGAGGATCTTGTCAGATTGTCTCGATGATCTTGTCCGATTGTGTATAGGATCTTGTCAGATTTGTGTCGAGGATCTTGTCAGATTGTGTCGAGGATCTTGTCAGATTATGTCGAGGATCTTGTCAGATTGTGCCGACGATCGTGTTAGATTTTGTCGACTATCATGTCAGATTTTGTCGATGATATTGTCAGATTGTGTCGAGGATCTTGTCAGATTATTTCGAGGATCTTGTGAGATTGTGTCGAGGGTCTTTTCAGATTGTGTCGACGGTCTTGTCCGATTGTGTAGAGGATCTTGTCAGATTGTGTAGAGGATCTTGTCAGATTGTATCGAGGATCTTGTCAGATTGTGTCGCGGATCTTGTCAGATTGTGTCGAGGATCTTGTCAGCTTGTGCCGAGGATCTTGTCAGATTGTGTCGAGGATCTTGTCAGATTGTGTAGAGGATCTTGTCAGATTGTGTAGAGGATCTTGTCAGATTGTGTAGAGGATCTTGCCAGATTGTGTAGAGGATCTTGTCAGATTGTGTCGTGGATCTTGTCAGATTGTGTCGAGGATCTTGTCAGCTTGTGTCGAGGATCTTGTCTGATTGTATAGAGGATCTTGTCAGATTGTGTAGAGGATCTTGTCAGATTGTGTCACGGATCTTGTCAGATTGTGTAGATGATCTTGTCAGATTGTGTAGAGGATCTTATCAGACTGTGTCGAGGATCTTGTCAGATTGTGTCGAGGATCTTGTCAGGTTGTGTAGAAGATCATGTCAGATTTGGTTGAAGATCTTGTCAGATTGTGTCGAGGATCTTGTCATATTGTGTAGAGCAGTGGTTCCCAACCTTTTTTTAGGTGGCGACCCCTTTTTATATAAGCAAGTGACCCGTGACCCTCATGAAATTTAAATAAGTCATTTTGAATAAAGTTTGTACAAAATAAAGCAAATTCGACAGTTGGCGACCCCCGCGTCCCACAGGTTTGAACCGCTGTGTAGAGGATCATGTCAGATTGTGTAGAGCAGTGCTTGTAAAAGTGGTAGTCCGCGGACCGGTGGCGGTCCGTTGGCCATCCGCTGCCGGTCCGCAGAAATTATTAAGAAATGACAGAAAAATATAATTATAATCCTCCATTTGTAACCATTAATACTAAACCTATAGAATATGTCAAATTTCCGACAATAAGTACATAAATTGAAACAAAAAAATAATAACATTTCGCTACCAACGTCGGTACAGGGAAAATATTTCACTGGTCCCTGGTGCAATGGAAAAATTGCTGCCGGTCCGCCATCCTAAAAAGTTTGAGAAGCACTTGTGTAGAGGATCATGTCAGATTGTGAAGAGAGTAGAGGATTGTGGCATCAACCGATGTCTTGAGGAAAGGTCTCCGACAGGTCACAGAAACAACATCGAGGTGTCTGTCCTCAGCTACGATAGAAATTTTTGGTTAAGCTTCATGCCATGCAAACCATTTTTTTTTACTTAACGCTACTAGCTACCGCGCATATATAATCACCGCAAAACTTCATGATTTTAAATCCCTTATATTAACTTCACCGCCGTTTCTGTCTGTCTGTCGTTCGTCGTCGGGGAGGCGGGCGGAAAAACAAAAGTAAAAAATGACCCACTTCCCGTGAAGCCATCGAGCTGAAATTTGGCACATGGACCCGTGTCACATAACAATGCATCTTATCAAAATTTCAGATCGATCGAATGTACAGTTATTAAATTAATGCATTTTTAGTTTATCTCTATAAGCTATATGAAGCTAAACTTTGTTTTTACGGGTCTTTTTTATTTTTTGGGTTTGTTTTTGTTAGTCCTCCTGGTGTTTGGTGACATGTCTCATCATACACGTGTGCGGTGGTTTAGTCGGGGAAAAGTTCTTAGTAGAGTCTTAAACTTAATCGAGGAAGTATGTCAATTTATGGACAGCAAATGTCAGGACTTCAAAGTTTTACTGGATAAAAAGTGGACATGTCAGTCGACGTTTACTCTTACATAACAACTTATAACTACTTGCACCTGCCGCTTAAGGAACTGGAAAATTTATCACTGATGTACATGATGCAGTGAAAGAGATTTCAAGGGAAGCTGTGCTTACGGAAGACACAATTGCTTTATAGAACTTAGTCAAAATATATTTTTCATTGCTGTTGCCAAGCAATGTTGAACCAATGCAAAGCTACCGTGTTTCTTTTGGTGCACATAGTGCTTAAAACCCCAGCTGTTTGATATTGATGTGAAAACTGTAAGTGTAAATTTTAACATGAAGCCAACAGAGATGCCGTGTACTAAAGTCAACGTTCTTCCCGATTGAATCGTTTCTTGTCTGGCTCATGTTTGTGCAATCAGTTGTCTTTTCTTATTAACAAACCACCACCCAGGAGTCGTCTCACAAACCACCACCCAGGAGTTGTATCACAAACCACCACCCAGGAGTCGTATCACAAACCACCACCCACGAGTCGTCTCACAAACCACCACCCAGGAGTCGTCTCACAAACCACCACCCAGGAGTCGTCTCACCGATGAAAACATGCAGCCCATCCCACCCCATCCCATCATGGGGGAATCTTTATGTCGCAGGACATTGCTCCCAACATATCGAAATTATAGCTATAGCAATATGCCACACATTCAGGTCAGATAATTGGCCTCAGAGGAAACATGATTGTGCAAAAGATTTTTTATTACTAAAACTTATTTCTCTATTAATGAAGTAGATTTTTTTGGACTGAGTAATACAACGCTGGTGTAGAGGATCATATCGCATTGTGTGAAGGATTAGAGACTTCAATACGCCCTGTGTGGTGTAAAATGGCACATTTGAAGTAGTTATCAAATTATCGTTCTTGTCAAGAGATTGAAATCTTAATTTATTCCCCTTTATCACAGATCCAAGTGTTAAAAGCATGAGATGTAAATCTAGATAGCAATGCTTGCTCAAAATGAATAATTTCCTCCCGTTAAATGAATTATCTTTAATACAGGTTTGAATAATTATGTGAAGCAAGGTGAACGACATGATGCTTTGATGCAAGGATTTTATTAAATTGTTATTGATATAAAACCTTTTATCCTCTTACAATACTTACATGATAATAGTTTCTTCTCTATTAAAAAAAATCCAATTTTTGTAGAAATAACTTTCGATAGCCGTTTAAGTTTTTACACACTTTGTGTTTTGAACAATAAATTGTCTGGGATCATTTTGGAGACGTTAAGATTGTATTATAGCTTCTTGTAATGAAATGTGCTCTTTTTATGTCGTTCCATTAACTTCACTGGAATGTTAGACCGAGCTCTTATGGCAGGAATTTCAACAGAGTAGCAAGTTTGGTTTGTTTTTGTATGTTGTACTTTGTGAGAGGTGTCAAGTAGGGGCGGACGGAATACATCGGTCTATTTCTTGGCTGCTGTTGAGTAGTGTAATGTGTTTCACAAATATACACAACTTTGTGTTTCACAAAATATACAACTTTATGTTTCACAAATATACACAACTTTATGTTTCACAAATATACACAACTTTATGTTTCACAAATATACACAACTTTATGTTTCACAAATATACACAACTTTATGTTTCACAAATATACACAACTTTATGTTTCACAAATATACACAACTTTGTGTTTCACAAATATACACAACTTTATGTTTCACAAATATACACAACTTTATGTTTCACAAATTTAAATCACTTTATGTTTCACAGCTATGCACTACTTTTTGTTTCACAATTATGATGATAATAATAATAATAAATAAATTGATTATTTATATAGCGCTGTATCCCAGTAAGGAACTGGGCTCACAGCGCTTTACATGAAAGAAATGACATACCTATAAGTATTAAATTAACTTTCATATCAGAACAAACACACAAATTACAGTACATTATACATAAGCTATGTTAATCATGTATAAGAAATGTTGTTTCATTAATTTTGAAAATAAATTTTAAAAAGATGTGCAGTCTTGAAGGACTTGGTTGTTTGAATACTACGTAAGTATAATGGTAGAGAATTCCATTGTTTGGCTGCACAAAAATGATAGTTAATTTTGTTTTGGTGTTGTTGTTGTTTACCAGTGATATTCATTCCAGTGTTACACATTGTTGCCACACAACGCATCCTTAGGCCGAATAGTTCAGCCAGAACTGAGCTAATACATCACATTAAACAACGCATCCTTAGGCCGAATAGTTCTACCAGAACTGAGCTAATACATCACATTAAACAACGCATCCTTAGGCCGAATAGTTCAGCCAGAACTGAGCTAATACATCACATTAAACAACACATCATTAGGCCGAATAGTTCAGCCAGAACTGAGCTAACACATCACATTAAACAACACATCTTTAGGCCGAATAGTTCTACCAGAACTGAGCTAACACATCACATTAAACAACACATCTTTAGGCCGAATAGTTCTACCAGAACTGAGCTAACACATCACATTAAACAACACATCTTTAGGCCGAATAGTTCTACCAGAACTGAGCTAACACATCACATTAAACAACACATCTTTAGGCCGAATAGTTCTACCAGAACTGAGCTCACACATCACATTAAACAACACATCTTTAGGCCGAATAGCTCTACCAGAACTGAGCTCACACATCACATTAAACAACACATCCTTAGACCGAATAGTTCAGCCAGAACTGAGCTAACACATCACATTAAACAACACATCCTTAGGCTGAATAGTTCAGCCAGACAGACGCGTAACTAGGTTTTTGGCGCCCTTAGCTAATTTATTTTTGGCGCCCTTGATAAATTGACAAGTTTCAGCTTTGCGGTTTTTTCATTTGTTAGAAAAAGTAATTGAATTACTCTTTTTTTTATTTATGACATTAACTACGTAGTCTGTCAGTGACAGTCATACAAAGTGAATATAAAAAATGCATAAGATAAAAACAATACTAATTTGTAGTTTATTATTTACTAAATAATACAAAATAAATTGGTGAATAAAACGAGATATTGTTGCGTTTAATAAAGAATACAGCAAAACTTGATGTAACGTGTATTATAAATAAAAACAATAGTGTCAATGTGTCGTACTCATCATCTCATACATAATGATAGAAACTCACAATTAAAAGTAAATTTAAGTAACTCCACCGAATACAGCTCAGCACTCAGCACCTCCGTTAACTGGCGTTTTGGCATGTTGCTGATTGCTAATACAGTCGGACCTTTCTTAGTCGAACTCAAGGGGGAAAACAATTCGTCTTACGGAGTTTTCGAGTTAGGGAAACTATCGGAATAGGCGCAGATTAATCAAGGGCAATGTTGATATTGAGAGCGGGCGGGTGTGAACAGCCATAGCGGCTAGAAGGCTTGAATGGAAAGTGGGGCGGTGATGTTTTATATGAAAGGAGCCAACTTGCTTTAACATACCGACACAAGCCCACGGAGCAGAAAATACGTCAAACTCCTAAGGTATATATAATACCATAGGCCTGGTCATATAATAGCGAAAATCTATTAATAGAAATATCCGGGGTTTTGAGGTGGACAAATTTAATTTAAGATACGAGTCTATATGTTGTATGTAGGTATATTGAGGAAGAAATATCTTATCAGCTATTTGTTAAATTATTCGTTAATTTAAGACAGCTTATTGGACTTAAACAAGAAAAAACAGTTTCTTAAATTTACTATGCTAACAATTTTGAGAACGTGTTGATTCTTTTGTATGTATGCATAAAAAACATTTGTTACATTAAAATGTTTTCTAAAAATAGGAACAATGATTTATGACGTTGTCCAATCTGAGTAATGGCAAGAGTTGTTACCCCTGGTGCTGAACTAATGGCAAGAGTCGTTACCCCTGGTGCTCAACTAATGGCAAGAGTTGTTACCCCCTGGTGCTCAACTAATGGCAAGAGTTGTTACCCTGGTGCTCAACTAATGGCAAGAGTTGTTACCCCTGGTTCTCAACTAATGGCAAGAGTTGTTACCCCTGGTGCTCAACTAATGGCAAGAGTTGTTACCCCTGGTGCTCAACTAATGGCAAGAGTTGTTAACCCTGGTGCTCAACTAATGGCAAGAGTTGTTAACCCTGGTGCTCAACTAATGGCAAGAGTTGTTAACCCTGGTGCTCAACTAATGGCAAGAGTTGTTACCACCTGGTGCTGAACTAATGGCAAGAGTTGTTACCCCTGGTGCTCAACTAATGGCAAGAGTTGTTACCCCTGGTGCTCAACTAATGGCAAGAGTTGTTACCCCTGGTGCTCAACTAATGGCAAGAGTTGTTACCCCTGGTGCTCAACTAATGGCAAGAGTTGTTACCCCTGGTGCTGAACTAATGGCAAGAGTTGTTACCCCTGGTGCTGAACTAATGGCAAGAGTTGTTACCCCTGGTGCTCAACTAATGGCAAGAGTTGTTAACCCTGGTGCTCAACTAATGGCAAGAGTTGTTAACGCTGGTGCTCAACTAATGGCAAGAGTTGTTACCCCTTGTGCTCAAACTAATGGCAAGAGTTGTTACCCCTGGTGCTGAACTAATGGCAAGAGTTGTTACCCCTGGTGCTCAACTAATGGCAAGAGTTGTTACCCCTGGTGGTCAACTAATGGCAAGAGTTGTTACCCCTGGTGCTGAACTAATGGCAAGAGTTGTTACCCCTGGTGCTCAACTAATGGCAAGAGTTGTTACCCTGGTGCTCAACTAATGGCAAGAGTTGTTACCCCTGGTGCTCAACTAATGGCAAGAGTTGTTACCCCTGGTGCTCAACTAATGGCAAGAGTTGTTACCCCTGGTGCTCAACTAATGCAAGAGTTGTTACCCCTGGTGCTCAACTAATGGCAAGAGTTGTTACCCCTGGTGCTCAACTAATGGCAAGAGTTGTTAACCCTGGTGCTCAACTAATGGCAAGAGTTGTTACCCTGGTGCTCAACTAATGGCAAGAGTTGTTAACCCTGGTGCTCAACTAATGGCAAGAGTTGTTAACCCTGGTGCTCAACTAATGGCAAGAGTTGTTACCCCTGGTGCTCAACTAATGGCAAGAGTTGTTACCCCTGGTGCTCAACTAATGGCAAGAGTTGTTACCCCTGGTGCTCAACTAATGGCAAGAGTTGTTAACCCTGGTGCTCAACTAATGGCAAGAGTTGTTAACCCTGGTGCTCAACTAATGGCAAGAGTTGTTAACCCTGGTGCTCAACTAATGGCAAGAGTTGTTACCCTGGTGCTCAACTAATGGCAAGAGTTGTTACCCCTGGTGCTCAACTAATGGCAAGAGTTGTTACCCCTGGTGCTCAACTAATGGCAAGAGTTGTTACCCCTGGTGCTCAACTAATGGCAAGAGTTGTTACCCCTGGTGCTCAACTAATGGCAAGAGTTGTTACCCTGGTGCTCAACTAATGGCAAGAGTTGTTACCCCTGGTGCTCAACTAATGGCAAGAGTTGTTACCCCTGGTGCTCAACTAATGGCAAGAGTTGTTACCCCTGGTGCTCAACTAATGGCAAGAGTTGTTACCCCTGGTGCTCAACTAATGGCAAGAGTTGTTACCCCTGGTGCTCAACTAATGGCAAGAGTTGTTACCCCTGGTGCTCAACTAATGGCAAGAGTTGTTACCCCTGGTGCTCAACTAATGGCAAGAGTTGTTACCCCTGGTGCTCAACTAATGGCAAGAGTTGTTACCCCTGGTGCTCAACTAATGGCAAGAGTTGTTACCCCTGGTGCTCAACTAATGGCAAGAGTTGTTACCCCTGGTGCTCAACTAATGGCAAGAGTTGTTACCCCTGGTGCTCAACTAATGGCAAGAGTTGTTACCCCTGGTGCTCAACTAATGGCAAGAGTTGTTACCCCTGGTGCTCAACTAATGGCAAGAGTTGTTACCCCTGGTGCTCAACTAATGGCAAGAGTTGTTACCCCTGGTGCTCAACTAATGGCAAGAGTTGTTACCCCTGGTGCTCAACTAATGGCAAGAGTTGTTACCCCTGGTGCTCAACTAATGGCAAGAGTTGTTACCCCTGGTGCTCAACTAATGGCAAGAGTTGTTACCCCTGGTGCTCAACTAATGGCAAGAGTTGTTACCCCTGGTGCTCAACTAATGGCAAGAGTTGTTACCCCTGGTGCTCAACTAATGGCAAGAGTTGTTACCCCTGGTGCTCAACTAATGGCAAGAGTTGTTACCCCTGGTGCTCAACTAATGGCAAGAGTTGTTACCCCTGGTGCTCAACTAATGGCAAGAGTTGTTACCCCTGGTGCTCAACTAATGGCAAGAGTTGTTACCCCTGGTGCTCAACTAATGGCAAGAGTTGTTACCCCTGGTGCTCAACTAATGGCAAGAGTTGTTACCCCTGGTGCTCAACTAATGGCAAGAGTTGTTACCCCTGGTGCTCAACTAATGGCAAGAGTTGTTACCCCTGGTGCTCAACTAATGGCAAGAGTTGTTACCCCTGGTGCTCAACAAATGGCAAGAGTTGTTACCCCTGGTGCTCAACTAATGGCAAGAGTTGTTACCCCTGGTGCTCAACTAATGGCAAGAGTTGTTACCCCTGGTGCTCAACTAATATTTATAAAACATTTCACAGAAGATACTGGATAATGAACATTCTCGATTTCTCGGGGGAAAAAAATACAAAATACACAAACAAATTGTGCAATGAAAACAATAAATTTGAGATTTATTTTTAGACTGATACGACAGTAAACGTTTCGGCTAATGCCTTCATCAGTACAACATAAAATATATTCTTACAATACTTACATAAGTAATAATAATATTCTACAAACATATTGTATTTTGAAAATATTTATGTTAAATAAAAAGAAAGGAAAAACAAAAACAAACATGGACACAGGATATAGGAAAAAGGGGGAAGTATCCAAAGTTACAGTAAAAACCACAACGGGAACAAGATTCTGCAGTTAAGTAAAATTATGAATTTGGTTAATTCCATATGGAGCCAACGTACCAAATCTTTTTATGAGTCTATTTTCCATGTGGATTCTATCATGGGTATTGCTTGCATATAAAATACAAGTTACTGCAATATCTGATATGCCGTTATGGTCAACACTGTTAAAATGTTTAGACACAGGACATTGAGCCTGTTTATTTATATTATACAGGTGTTCTCTAAACCGATCTCCAAGACGACGACCAGTCTCACACACGTAAATTTTATTACACCTCTTGCAAATAATTGCATAAATCACGTTGCGACTTCTCGGGAATGTTAGATTACATGCGAAGCTTGCAGCGCATTCTATTACACTTCTAGAAGGCTTCGACTTCATAAATTACACACATAATCTCTACACCAAATCTACACAAAATACTGTAGAGAAATATGTCCTTGCACTAAACATCATCAATCTATACTAATAAAAGGCAAAGGCCTCACTCACTCACTCACTCACTCACTCACTCACTCACTCACTCACTCACTCACTGACTCACTCACTCACACACTCACTCATTCATCACTAATTCTCCAACTAATCGTGTAGGTAGAAGCATGAAACTTTGGGAAGTAGTTGAGTAGCCTCTCGCGACGAAAATTGGCGTAGAAGAATTTTAAAATTCACACTCATTGGGGCCGGGGCCCCGAAAACGTTTTTTTTTCTTATATGGCCTATATAAAATTTAAAAATCACCAATTCTCCTATTTCCCGAGTAGGCAGAAGCATGAAACTTTATGAAGTTGTTGAGTACAAACCCGCTATGGTAACAGGCGAAAACAAAATTAAATTATCACTTCCCGGGGGCCCAAATGAAGTTTTGTTCCTTATATGAGCTATATAAAAACTGAATATCACAAATTCTCATATTTCCCGTGTTGGTAGAACCGTGAAACAATGGGTAGTTGATAAGTACACTTCCGCGATGCTAACAAGCGAAAAAAATATTTACATTATCACTTAATGGGGGCCGGTGGCCCAAATGTAGTATTTTCTTATATAAAAAACTGACTCATCACTAATTCTCCAACTTCCCGTGTAGGTAGAAGCATGAAACTTTGGCGAGTTGTTAAGTAGCCTCTCGCGACAAAAATTGGCATAAAATAATTTTTAAATTCACACTCATGAGGGCCGGGGGCACAAAAACGTTTTTTCCCTTTTTATGGCCTATATAAAATTTGAAAATCACCAATTCTCCTATTTCCCGAATAGGCAGAAGCATGAAACGTTATAAAGTTGTTGAGTACAAACCCGCTATGGTAACGGGCGAAAACAAAATTAAATTATCACTTCCCGGGGGCCGGGGGCCCAAATGAAGTTTTTTCCTCAAAACCATTTTTTCCTTATATGGTCTATATTAAAATTAAAATCACTAATTCTCCTATTGCGCGAGTAGATAGAAGAATGAAACTTTGGGAAGTTGTTGAGTACACTTCCGCGATATCAACAGGCAAAAAATATTAAATTATCAAATACTGGGGGCCGGGGGCCCAAATGAAGTTTTTTCCTCAAAACCATTTTTTTCCTTATATGGTCTATATTAAAATTAAAAAGTTTATCCTTATATGAGCTATATTAAAACTGAAAATCACAAATGCTCATATTTCCCGTGTAGGTAGAAGCAAGAAACTCTGAGTAGTGGTAACAAACGAAAACAATATTTAAATTATCACAAACTTGGGGCCGGGGGCCCAAATGTAGTTTTTTCCTTATATGAGCTATACAAAAACTGAAAAACACTAATTCTCCTATTCCACGTGTAGGTTGAAGCATGAAACTTTGGGCACTTGTTAAATAACATTCCGCGATGGTAACAGGTAAAAAAATTATATAAATTATCACTTAATGGGGACCGGGGGCCCAAATTTAGTTTTTTCTAATATTAAAAACTGACTCAACACTAATTCTCCAACTTCCCGTGAATGTAGAAGCTAAAACTTTGGGAACATGCTTAGTACACTCTTATGACGATAATTGGCGAAAAAATAAATTTCACTCATGGGTGGCCGGGGGCCCAAAACCGTTTTTTCCCGTATATAGGCTATATAAAAATGAATGAACACTAATTCCTCATCTTCCCGTGTAGGTAGAAGCATGAAACTTTGGAAAGTTGTTGAGTACCCTCCCGCGATGATAACAATCAAAACAAATATAAAATTATTATTCACTAGGGGGCCGGGGGCCCAAATGTAGTTTTTTCTTATATGAGCTATATATAACAGACTCATCATTAAATATCTAACTTCCCGTGTAGGTAGGAGCATGAAACTTTGGGAAGTTGTACCCTCCCGCAATGGTAGCAGACGGAAAAAAAATATTAAATTATCAGCTCCATAGGATCACGGGAAGTGTGTCATTTTTTACTTTTCGTTTTTGTTTTTCTGCGGGACTACGACAGACAGACAGACAAGACGGTGAAGTTAATTTATGTATTATATCCATCATGATCCAGATTCAAATCAATTGGTGTTTTGAATTTGTGTTACGCTGGTTCTCAACGGTAATTGAAATCGTAATTCCTCATCCAATCTAGGGTATTTTGCTAGTCTTCTATACTAATAAATGGCAAAGCCCTCACTCACTCACTGACTCACTCATCACTAATTCTCGAACGTCCCGTGTAGGTAGAAGGATGAAACTTTGGGAAGTTATTGAGTACAAACCCGCGATGGTAACGAGAGTAAAAATATTTAAATTATCACTTCCTGGGGGCCTGGGATCAAAATGAAGTTTTTTCCTTATAAAAACTTAAAATCATAAATTATCACATTTCCCGTGTAGGTAGAAGCATGAAACTCTGAGTAGTTGATAAGTACACTTGCGCCATGGTAACAAGCCAAAACAATATTTAAATTATCACTTACTGGGGGGGGGCCCAAATGTAGATTTTTTCTTATATAAAAATCTGACTCAACACTAATTCTTCAACTTCCCGTGTAGGTAGAAGAATGAAACTTTGGTAAGTTGTTGAGTAGCCTATCGCGACGAAAATTGGCGTAAAATAATTTTAAATTTAACACTCATTGGGGCCGCGGGCCCAAAAATGTTTTTTAAACCTTATATTGCCTATATAAAATATGAAGATCACTAATTCTCCTATTTCCCGAGTAGGCAGAAGCATGAAACTTTGGGAAGTTGTTGAGTACAAACCCGCGATGGTAACGGGAGTAAACATATATGAGCTATATAAAAAGTGAAAATCATAAATAATCATATTTCCCGTGTAGGTAGAAGCGTGAAACTCTGTGTAGTTGATAAGTAGACTTCCGCCATGGTAGCAAGCCAAAACAATATTTAAATTATCACTTACTGGGGGCCGGGGGCCGATATGTAGTTTTCCTTCTTATATAAAAATCTGACTCATCACTAATTCTCCAACTTACCATATAAGTAGAAGAATGAAACTTTGGCAAGTTTTTGAGTACCCTCCGGCGATGGTAACAGGCATAAAAATTATAAAATTATCACTCACTAGGGGGACGGGGGCCCAAATGTAGGTTTTTTTCCTTATTTGAGTTATATAAACCATATACAGACAGACAGACAAGATGGTGAAGTTAATATATGCAGTTTATGTATCAAGATTTCAATCTGGATTGACTTCCCCAACAGGCAGTGAGTTCATTTTATCAAAACAGCTTTAGGAGATGGGTGGGCGTGGTGACTGATTAGACTCACTATTGACTCGTTGTGGGGGGGGGGCAGGGGGTGGTAAGGTGATTGATTCGACTCACTATTGACTTGGTGTGTGGGGGCGTGGTGATTATTTAGACTCACTATTGACTCGGTGTGTGCGGACGTGGTGATTGATTAGACTCACTATTGACTCGATGTGTGGGGGCGTGGTGACTGATTAGACTCACTATTGACTCGGTGTGTGTGGGGGGGGGGCGTGGTGACTGATTAGACTCACTATTGACTCGGTGTGTGGGGTGCGTGGTGACTGATTAGACTCACTATTGAATTGCTGTGTGGGAGGGGCGTGATGACTGATTAGACTCACTATTGACTCGATGTGTGGGGGGGGGGCTTGGTGACTGATTAGACTCACTATTGACTTGATGTGTGGGGGGGGCGTGGTGACTGATTAGACTCACTATTTACTTGATGTGGGGGGGGCGTGGTGACTGATTAGACTCACTATTGACTTGATGTGTGGGGGGCGTGGTGACTGATTAGACTCACTATTGACTCGATGTGTGGGGGCGTGGTGACTGATTAGACTCACTATTGACTCGGTGTGTGTGGGGGCGTGGTGACTGATTAGATTTAATTGTGGCCATATGCTGATGTAGACCCTTAAATGAAATTAAAGTGTTTCTTGTTTTCCACGTGACATTTACTGATCCAACACAAAAACGTGTGAAATAAGTCGATCACACACGGTCCATTGCTCTGTTTCCTTTTGAATTATTTACATAACACAGGACCGACATTCTCAGTAATAAAGCAGATACGTGTATCTATATTTGTGTTGTGTCAAGCGTGGCCAAATCAGGCAAGCGTGCAAAATGACTTTTGAAGTCAAGCAGTAACGGTGTAAAGCTGAAAGGAATCTTAGTCCAAACTGAACTGACTACCCAGATGACGGAATAATGTGAGAGAGAACGTGCGTACCGTACCGTTAATGAGTAACATTGTCAGGGCAATTATACTTGGTGATGAAGGATGATCGCGGGGAATGGGGTTGTTGGGGGAGTATGTGCACGTAGGCGGAAGGCATGGTGGGGTGTGAGCGAGAGGAATGTTGAGAGAGGTCGAGGTCAGACACAGGGATCTGTACACCAGAGGAGGGAGGGGGAAAGGTGTAAGAAGAAAAGGAATACATTCGTGAGTGGAATGGATGATGATAGACAGAAATAACTGTACACTTATTGTCTAGTTCACAGACGGCATTGAACATACATATGAATCAGGAATTTAATACACTGGCATCTATTTTGACAGTATCCATGAGTGTGTCATGATGTCATATATCGAGCTGTGTTGATGTATTGTGGTGTGTGATGATGTCATATATCGAGCTGTGTTGATGTATTGTGGTGTGTGATGATGTCATATATCGAGCTGTGTTGATGTATTGTGGTGTGTGATGATGTCATATATCGAGCTGTGTTGATGTATTGTGGTGTGTGATGATGTCATATATCGAGCTGTGTTGATGTATTGTGGTGTGTGATGATGTCATATATCGAGCTGTGTTGATGTATTGTGGTGTGTGATGATGTCATATATCGAGCTGTGTTGATGTATTGTGGTGTGTGATGATGTCATATATCGAGCTGTGTTGATGTATTGTGGTGTGTGATGATGTCATATATCGAGCTGTGTTGATGTATTGTGGTGTGTGATGATGTCATATATCGAGCTGTGTTGATGTATTGTGGTGTGTGATGATGTCATATATCGAGCTGTGTTGATGTATTGTGGTGTGTGATGATGTCATATATCGTGCTGTGTTGATGTATTGTGGTGTGTGATGATGTCATATATCGAGCTGTGTTGATGTATTGTGGTGTGTGATGATGTCATATATCGAGCTGTGTTGATGTATTGTGGTGTGTGATGATGTCATATATCGAGCTGTGTTGATGTATTGTGGTGTGTGATGATGTCATATATCGAGCTGTGTTGATGTATTGTGGTGTGTGATGATGTCATATATCGTGCTGGGTTGATGTATTGTGGTGTGTGATGATGTCATATATCGAGCTGTGTTGATGTATTGTGGTGTGTGATGATGTCATATATCGTGCTGTGTTGATGTATTGTGGTGTGTGATGATGTCATATATCGAGCTGTGTTGATGTATTGTGGTGTGTGATGATGTCATATATCGAGCTGTGTTGATGTATTGTGGTGTGTGATGATGTCATATATCGAGCTGTGTTGATGTATTGTGGTGTGTGATGATGTCATATATCGTGCTGTGTTGATGTATTGTGGTGTGTGATGATGTCATATATCGTGCTGTGTTGATGTATTGTGGTGTGTGATGATGTCATATATCGAGCTGTGTTGATGTATTGTGGTGTGTGATGATGTCATATATCGAGCTGTGTTGATGTATTGTGGTGTGTGATGATGTCATATATCGAGCTGTGTTGATGTATTGTGGTGTGTGATGATGTCATATATCGAGCTGTGTTGATGTATTGTGGTGTGTGATGATGTCATATATCGAGCTGTGTTGATGTATTGTGGTGTGTGATGATGTCATATATCGAGCTGTGTTGATGTATTATGGTGTGTGATGATGTCATATATCGAGCTGGGTTGATGTATTGTGGTGTGTGATGATGTCATATATCGAGCTGTGTTGATGTATTGTGGTGTGTGATGATGTCATATATCGAGCTGTGTTGATGTATTGTGGTGTGTGATGATGTCATATATCGAGCTGTGTTGATGTATTGTGGTGTGTGATGATGTCATATATCGAGCTGTGTTGATGTATTGTGGTGTGTGATGATGTCATATATCGTACTGGGTTGATGTATTGTGGTGTGTGATGATGTCATATATCGAGCTGTGTTGATGTATTATGGTGTGTGATGTCATATGTTGAGCTATTTTGATGTATTATGGTGTGTGATGATGTCATTTATCGAGCTGTGTTGATGTATTATGGTGTGTGATGATGTCATATGTCGAGCTGGGTTGATGTATTATGGTGTGTGATGATGTCATATGTCGAGCTATGTTGATGTATTATGGTGTGTGATGATGTCATTTATCGAGCTGTTGATATATTGTGGTGTGGGATGATGTCATTTATCGAGCTGTGTTGATGTATTATGGTGTGTGATGATGTCATATGTCGAGCTGGGTTGATGTATTATGGTGTGTGATGATGTAATATGTCGAGCTGTGTTGAATTATTATGGTATTGGATAAGACAGTTTTAGATTATAAAAATCAAACTTTAATTAAAAGTGGAGTGCTGGGGATAATGCTCGGAAACACTTGACATAGATGTGGCTGAGACACTTGAGATAACATTTGACAACATCCAGCCACTTGAGGCGGTTAATGGTGGTGAAGATGGTGTGAAATATTCTTAGATTGCCTCTCGGGTGAGCCGGTGAACCAGGCCGGTGTGAGTGGGGGTGGGTGGGAGTGGCGTGGGGGTGAGTGGGGTGGCGTAAGGGTGAGTGGGGGTGGCGTTGGGATGAGTGGGGGTGGCGTGGGGATGGGTGGGGTTGAGTTGGGGGAGTGGCGTGGGGTGGAGTGGGAGTTAGTGGGGGTGGGGTGGCGTGGAGGTGATTGGGAGTGGCGTTTGGGTGAGTGGGAGTGGCGTTGGGGGAGTGGGGGTGAGTGGAGTGGCGTGGGGGGAGTGGAGTGGCGTGGTGTGGGGGTGAGTGGGACTCAATGAAGTAGACGTGGTCTAACAGTTGTAGTCTTGAGTGGTTCGTTATCTGACTGAGGTCTGAGATAGTTGGCTTATCTAAGTCGTTACGTTGACTTTGTTGTTAACACCAGAGGCACTTGAGGCATTTCTCCTGTGAGGGACTTTTCATCTATGTCTCATAATATAGACCTCTAAATTTAATTTGCGAGTTCTCTTTACACAAAAATAGCTTCACGTAAAGCCAGGGTTTCAGGCACCCATCCCTATGCAATAAGCTCCACCCCTGCCCCGATACTTTATAACCTTTCCCCCTTGGAGTCGCCGCTATCGGTAGACCCTTGCAGTCCCCGAGCGTCGCCGATTTTGGCTTGTTTCGTTGCAGAGCTGATCCAACTTTTTAAGTAGGTAATATATACTATCTTTAACTCTCACATAAACGAGCTATGCATTCACTTCCTTTTGGTTTGGTTTATATTTGATTATTTTTGGACGAGTCTTGGGTTTTTGGTAAAATTTTAAAATTAGTGGTTTTTGTGAAAACAATTTCCGAAATGGATGATATTCTGTGGATGTTTAGAGATGTTAAAGGGTGCAATTATGTTAGAAATTTAGGGCTGGCTGGTACTGATTAAAAAAAATGTGTTGCATATTCGGGAAAAAAATTAATCTATTAATTCCGATTAATTATATTTTTATAACGCATATATAGATCCCGTTAAGTCACGATTCAATATTTCGCGTAATTGGGTAAGTCGCGGTTATATCATGGCTTCCAAATTTTGTGACGTAACACAGCAAATTCGTTCTGCTATGCAAGAAATAAGGAAGAAACATTTTGTTTACGTATGCACGTCTAAATAAATAATAATAATTATAATAGGAGGGAAAAGTCTGTAAGTAACAAAAAATATAAATTATTAATAAATTGAAGAATAATATATTATAAATATTTTCTTAAATTTTAATTGATCAAATTAATTTTAATAAGGGCTGTTATCGATTAATTTTAATTTAATCGTTACCTTTTGAAAAATTATCGATTAATTAATCGATCATTTCGATTAAAGCCAAAAATAGAAATTTATGACGTCATTAAACTGAACATTTTCCACGGACATTGAAAATTAAGAATATTTTGAACTCAATTTTATGACAATGTGTTGATACTTGATCGGATGTTTGTGCTGAAGGTGGTACGTCAGCGGTGTATTTGATCCTTTAAAAGAGAATTGTTTATGGCAGTGAACACTGTAAACTTTTTCACCATCTTCGACTTTGCCATCCGCAGTTAGCTTAATAACAAAATTTATAGTTATATGTTTAAATTTAACTGCGCTGTTGTGTCAGCCATTTTTTAGTTGACGTCTGCCGGTCCACATAAAGTAAAAAAATAAATTATAATATTACGCGGAAGAAGTTTGTACGTAAAATATATATAAATTATTATTAATTATTAATAATTAATTATTTATTAATAACATTTTAAAAAAATATTATAAATATTTTCTTTAATTTTAATCGAATTTTTATCGATTAAAATAATTTTAATCGATTAAATTTTTTTACGCTTAATCGATTAATTAATCGTTAATTTCCGTAGCCCCAAGAAATTATTAAGATTTAGGGTGTAATACTGGATATAAAGAAAGTAAAATTTGTTTTATGTAAAAATTGATGTAATTTGACCTCAGTCATCACTGGGATGTTGTTACTAATATCTGATAACAAGTCCGATAATGCTTTAGGCCTTGACAACATAGACCAATAGGTCCAGACATCGTCGTAGGCCAGTGAGAAAAATAACACATATTTTGTGATTAGAGACTATATTGCAGATTGTGCACTAAACATGAATTAGAACAATGTGTAGGGCACATTAGACTGTTATGGATGTAATTTGTGCCAAGTTAGACTTTATAAAAGAAAATATTTCTCACTATCACATGCAGACGTTTTGCCAACTTGTCACCAGCACTTCAGGTCAAATTTTAAAAAAAGAATCATTTAAAAAAAGGGTTTTTGGGGCCGTCCATAAATGACGTCACGCACCTAGGGGGGGAGGGGGGTCACACTTTTGTGACGATGCGTGGGGAGGGGGGTTGAAGAAATGTGACGTCACATCAAAAGGGTAACTTTAAATAAAACTTCCACTGAAATATTTTGGTCGCTTACAATTTATTTAATGACTTTAAAAAAAAATCAGTGCTTCTCAATGTGCCGGTCGGTAGGCCATCAGACGCTGGTTGGCTTGCTAATAAATTTTATGTCATCTTATACCTTGTCCGTATTTTTTAAATTAATTTTTTAAAACTTTTATTGCTTTAATAGTTTTATTTTTGTTAATTTTTTTCAAACTGTATGTTGCAAATATGTCGGAGTTTTGCACCGTTTGCCAAGTAGAGACTGTGTGTGGCTTAGTATTTGCCTGAGGGTTTAGCTCCAGTGTGCTGTTGTTTGTCCATCGTGATCGACGACGACCATAGGCTTGGTCATTATTTACCGGAAGTCTAATAATAGACTCGATCTATTACTAGGTCACCGCCTGAGGTGCCGTAAGGTCAAGTAGTGAATATTTATTCATAACTATTAGAGGGAATGCGCTCATTGAAATTATCTAAAACTTGTTCAAAAGCTTGATTTTATAGAATTTTAAAGAAAAATATAAGGTCATATTATTTGATATACTAGTTTGTGCTGCGGCGCCCCCTTTTTTCAAAAGCCCAACAAACTTGTCCTTGTATGATAGCTACGTAATATTAAACTACCTTAAATGTACACAAAGTAATTTTAAATTGAGGTTGTAGGGCGCACAAGGCGCCCACTGTCAAAAGCCCAAGTAACTTATCCTTGTATGATAAACACGAAATAGTCCTGAAAATTAAACAAAGCATTTATATAATAATTTTTACAGTGCTAATCACCACACAATTTTTAAACTAATTTTCGAAAGCAGCGCACCAAATTATTGCACCAAAAAATAACTATTTGCGCCAATCAGCACTGCTTACAACGCAAAATTTAAAAAAAGCAGAGTGATTTCCCTCAACGTTAGGCGGCAGTGACAAATGAGCGTAAATATATAATATCTCTCTATATATAAGACGCATTTGTTGTCTGTCTGGTTGTCTGTCTGTTCCCTAATAACTCAAGATCCAGACAACCAAATAACGTGAAATTTGGTACACGTACACAAAATTATACCGGAAAGGTTATTAAACAGGTTTCGTTCCATATATATAAGATACTGGGGGCCGGGGGCCCAAAATGTAGTTTTTCCTTATATGAGCTATATAAAATAAAAATTATTGAAAATTAAGACGTAAAATAATGACGCAAAATAATAAACATTTTGGTGTCGAGATTAACAAGAAGAAGACTATCGCCATAAAATAATTTTGTTGTTGTTGTTGCTTTGTTGTTGTTGCTTTTGTTGTTGCTTTTGTTGTTGTAGTTGTTGTTTTGTTGTTGTTTCTTTGTTGTTGTAGTTGTTGTTTTGTTGTTGATGTTTTTGTTGTTGTTTTGTTCTTGTTTTGTATTTGTTGTTGTTTTGTATTTGTTGCGTTTGCTGTTGTTGCTTTTGTGTTGTATTTGCTGTTGTTGTTGTCCACATCCCCTGCCCTGCGACGACAATGCCCTTCATGTTGTTGTTGCTGTTGTTGTTGTAGTTGTTTTGTTGTTGTTTTGTGGTTAATTTTGTTGTTTTTGTTGTTGTTTTGTTTTTGTTGTTTTGTTGCTGTTGCTGTTTCTGTTGTTGTTTTTGTCGTTGTTGCTGTTGTTGTTGCTGTTGTTGTTAAACCCGGGAATAGCCGGGTACTTGCCCCTAGTATTATAATAATGCGAAATAGAGCTTCCTTGCGAGAGTGAATTTAATATTAATATGTAAATATACAGACTATACTTTTTTATTTTTAGTTCATTCGCTCATTCGTCCGAGAATTTTATACATTCAAATACTATTTACTTCTAAAACGTATGATGTAATTATAATTAAAATCATAATCTTTGTGTAAGTTTATTACTAATAAATACTAAGGCATATATAATTTATATGAACCAACGAAAACAATTTATATTAAATATAAGTTTGTTAGCACTAGTGACTAGTACTAGTGGCGACGGCCGGAACGACCGCTTACACTTTCACTCATCTTAAATAAATGCTTAGGCCTAGGCTTATTTATTTAAATATCAATAGATGGTTATATTATGTAATATTATATTATGCGAAATGGAACGTCCTTGGGAGCATGAATTATGTAAATGAATTAGTGACTCTGCATCTGTTCTGACTGAGGCTCTAGTAATAAGTTAGTAGTTACTAGTTCTAGTTGCTCGTTCGTCCATGAAGTTTATTCTTTCATACTATGATGTAATTATAATTAAAGTCCTAATCTTAGTGTAAGTTTATTACTAAAGGCATATATTAATTTGTTATAAGGCAAGGGCCAAGGAAAACAATATTAAAATACATATATGTTAATAATTGACTACGCTAGGACTAGTGTTTACCGTAGTTACGACTATCGAACGAACGCTTACACTCAACTTTAAATAATTTAAAATATTATGTTACGGCTTATTTATTAAAGTTTTAAGTCTTCGACATTTTAATAACTTTTTTCGGCTGCAAAACTGAGAAAGAAAAAATATATTTTTTGTCCAAAATAGCACCTGGAACATCGTTTTCAGATAGCACTATAACACTATTAAACACACTGTTGCTAGCTGGATGTACCAGCATGTTGTCTGGATGTACCAGCATGATGTCTGGATGTACCAGCATGTTGTCTGGATGTACCAGCATGATGTCTGTTTGACTCACAGACTTCTGCGCCGTTCCGTAAGATAAGGCGCCAGGTGGCTCGGTCGCTGGCTGCTGCCTCCCAGGAGTCATACCCAATGTCGTAGGACTTCATTGCGGTCTTGAGCGTATCGTTGAAGCGCTTCCTTGGACCTCCGGGTATCTTTGTAGCGCTTCCTTGGACCTCCGGGTATCTTTGTAGCGCTTCCTTGGACCTGCGGGTATCTTTGCCCGTTAGTAAGCCAGTACAAAGTAGTCAACTCCCTGTTAGAGAAGGCCGAGTCAAAAGTTTTATTCAAACCTAATTAAAAATGTGTCATTATTTTCTTTTTAAAAATCGACACATTGCCTAATCTTTGAATTAAACCACCGAACACATGATGGTAGATTATGTACACATGATGGTAGATTACGTACACATGATGGTAGGTTACGTACACATGATGGTAGGTTATGTACACATGGTGGTAGGTTATGTACACATGATGGTAGATTATGTACACATGATGGTATGTTATGTACACATGATGGTAGAGTATGTACACATGATGGTAGGTTATGTACACATGATGGTAGGTTACGTACACATGATGGTAGATTACGTACACATGATGGTAGATTATGTACACATGATGGTAGGTTATGTACGCATGATGGTAGGTTATGTACACATGATGGTAGGTTATGTACACATGATGGTAGATTCGTTGGCTTCTTAAATTTATTCCACAACCAAATTGGGATCTCTTGGTAACCGATGACTGTTTGTGCAGGTGTCTTGAGTCTAATTCTTAGCCAAGAAACAACGCGATCATCACCCTTGATTGGGATACTGGAACATGTTAACTTAATGGGAATAATTTATTCTTTTTGTCTTACAATAGTTGTATTAGAAAATAGTTCGACTCAGTAGCGGTGTGGTGCTGATATTGTGGTGAATCATTCTTTAGTTAGCGGGTTAACATCTGGTTGTCTGTATCTTCGCGGCAAACATTTCTACTACAGTCCAACATTTCTACAGCAGTCCAATATTTCTACTGCACTACAACATGTCTACTGTAGTCCAACATTTCTTCATAATCTCCTAGCTTAATCACCCCAACACTGCTGGCTTGGATCATGGGATGTACACTCCCCACTTCCCCCTTAATCCCCCCAACACTGCTGGCTTGGATCATGGGATGTACACTCCCCACTTCCCCCTTAATCCCCCCAACACTGCTGGCTTGGATCAGGGGATGTACACTCCCCACTTCCCCCTTAATCCCCCCAACACTGCTGGCTTGGATCATGGGATGTACACTCCCCACTACCCCACTTCACCCTTAATCCCCCCAACACTGCTGGCTTGGATCATGGGATGTACACTCCCCACTTCCCCCTTAATCCCCCCAACACTGCTGGCTTGGATCATGGGATGTACACTCCCCACATACCCCTTAATCACCCCAAACACTGCTGGCTTGGATCATGGGATGTACACTCCCCACTTCCCCCTTAATCCCCCCAACACTGCTGGCTTGGATCATGGGATGTACACTCCCCACTTCCCCCTTAATCCCCCCAACACTGCTGGCTTGGATCATGGGATGTACACTCCCCACTTCCCCCTTAATCCCCCCAACACTGCTGGCTTGGATCATGGGATGTACACTCCCCCACCGCGCTGATCAGGGATGTACACTCCCCACTTCCCCCTTAATCCCCCCAACACTGCTGGCTTGGATCATGGGATGTACACTCCCCACTTCCCCCTTAATCCCCCCAACACTGCTGGCTTGGATCATGGGATGTACACTCCCCACTTCCCCCTTAATCCCCCCAACACTGCTGGCTTGGATCATGGGATGTACACTCCCCACTTCCCCCTTAATCCCCCCAACACTGCTGGCTTGGATCATGGGATGTACACTCCCCACTTCCCCCTTAATCCCCCCAACACTGCTGGCTTGGATCATGGGATGTACACTCCCCACTTCCCCCTTAATCCCCCCAACACTGCTGGCTTGGATCATGGGATGTACACTCCCCACTTCCCCCTTAATCCCCCCAACACTGCTGGCTTGGATCATGGGATGTACACTCCCCACTTCCCCCTTAATCCCCCCAACACTGCTGGCTTGGATCATGGGATGTACACTCCCCACTTAATCCCCCCAACACTGCTGGCTTGGATCATGGGATGTACACTCCCCACTTCCCCCTTAATCCCCCCAACACTGCTGGCTTGGATCATGGGATGTACACTCCCCACTTCCCCCTTAATCCCCCCAACACTGCTGGCTTGGATCATGGGATGTACACTCCCCACTTCCCCCTATCCCCCAACACTGCTGGCTTGGATCATGGGATGTACACTCCCCCACTTCCCCCATAATCCCCCCAACACTGCTGGCTTGGATCATGGGATGTACACTCCCCACTTCCCCATCACTCTAGCCAAACTTATTAGATAATACAGACACGTTAAAAAAAAGAAACTTCTTGACTTGAGACGATAATTGCCTCGTATCTCAACCCTAGTTGTCCTCATTTAATGACGTCTCGTCAACTTTTTGTTTTACATGCGTTTACAAGAACCTATACCCATGCTCACACACACACAAATGTAAAAAATGCTGAATTGCTAGTTAATGAAGCCTCCACAAGCTCTGTTAGAATTGACTAAGTGTCGTCGTAGCAATGCCATTTGAGAGTCCATGGAATAAAGTAACAGGTGTGAAGATATAAACTGTGGTGTCAAGCTTCGTCAAACTACAAGGCCATAAATACACGTGCTATGTAGACATGGGAGGCCATTCAAGAATGTTTCCCATATTCAGTGGCGGAGGCACAAGGCGTGTTGAGGTTATCGTTAGAGTCTAGCCTAAACTAAAATATAGTCCTCCTCTGGTTGGGAACTGTTGAAATGTTCTTATTGTAACTCTTATGATATGTCCTATTCCCATAACGCAGGGATCTCCAAACGTCCGATTTGTTTTCTTTGTGTCTTGTTGGTGAATGTCCTAAATACCAAACACCTGTGTTGATCTTTTATTAGTAAACCTAATTCTTCTAATTAGGGCTGCTGAAATTAACGATAAATTTCCTGACGATTACACGAACATTTTGGTTTTAAACTATTGACTGACGGGAATGTTCAAAATGTTGATAAAGTTTATTGTATCCATTGGGAGAAATCGTTTGCCTGCCATGGTTCTAACACTTCACCTACTTATGTAACCAAATGAAAAGCGTATTAAGCTAATGGCAGTAATAGAGACTGACTCAGAGACAGAAAATGAGGACAGCTCTTCTGCTGAATTACTGCGTTACAAAGTGAAGATGAAAGTTCCTGAATCCATTAACCCTCTAAAATGGTGGAAACTTAATGAACACCGATATCCGATAATGTCATTCCTTGCCAAGACCGTTTTGTGCACACCAGTTACCTCAGTTCCAAGTGAATGATTGTTCAACTAAGCTGGTTATATTGTCAATTAGACCCGCTCATCACTTGAAGCAAATAATGTCAACACACTTGTCTTTTTGCATAGTTGGTTAAAAGATGACATATAAAGGAGACATTCCAGTGCTATTTAGATTTTCAATAAGAAAGTTTCATAAGTGTTTCTTATGATATCATAAATTTAAATTTTTGGCTTCAATCGAAATTAACGATTAATTAATCGATTAATTTGATAAGTTTAAATTAATCGTTAACATTCCTACTTCCATTGTTATAATGGCATTAACAGAGGCTATCAAAACAGATAGACCTCACAGGATCACTAGACATAGACCTCCTAGGATCACTAGACATAGACCTCACAGGATCACTAGACATAGACCTCACAGGATCACTAGACATTGACCTCACAGGATCACTAGACATAGACCTCACAGGATCACTAGACATAGACCTCACAGGATCACTAGACAGACCTCACAGGATCACTAGACATAGACCTCACAGGATCACTAGACATTGACCTCACAGGATCACTAGACATTGACCTCACAGGATCACTAGACATAGACCTCACAGGATCACAATACATTGACCTCACAGGATCACTAGACATAGACCTCACAGGATCACTAGACATAGACCTCACAGGATCACTGGACATAGACCTCACAGGATCACTAGACATAGACCTCACAGGATCACTAGACATAGACCTCACATGATCACTAGACATAGACCTCACAGGATCACTAGACATAGACCTCACAGGATCACTAGACATTGACCTCACAGGATCACTAGACATAGACCTCACAGGATCACTAGACATAGACCTAACAGGATCACTAGACATTGACCTCACAGGATCACTAGACATAGACCTCACAGGATCACTAGACATTGACCTCACAGGATCACAAGACAGACCTCACAGGATCACTAGACATAGACCTCACAGGATCACTAGACATAGACCTCACAGGATCACTAGACATTGACCTCACAGGATCACTAGACATAGACCTCCTAGGATCACTAGACATAGACCTCCTAGGATCACTAGACATAGACCTCACAGGATCACTAGACATTGACCTCACAGGATCACTAGACATAGACCTCACAGGATCACTAGACAGACCTCACAGGATCACTAGACATAGACCTCACAGGATCACTAGACATAGACCTCACAGGATCACTAGACATAGACCTCACAGGATCACTAGACAGACCTCACAGGATCACTAGACATAGACCTCACAGGATCACTAGACATAGACCTCACAGGATCACTAGACACAGACCTCACAGGATCACTAGACATAGACCTCACAGGATCACTAGACATAGACCTCACAGGATCACTAGACACAGACCTCACAGGATCACTAGACACAGACCTCACAGGATCACTAGACATAGACCTCACAGGATCACTAGACACAGACCTCACAGGATCACTAGACATAGACCTCACAGGATCACTAGACATAGACCTCACAGGATCACTAGACATAGAGCTCACAGGATCACTGGACATAGACCTCACAGGATCACTAGACATAGACCTCACAGGATCACTAGACATAGACCTCACAGGATCACTAGACATAGACCTCACAGGATCACTAGACATAGACCTCACAGGATCACTGGACATAGACCTCACAGGATCACTAGACATAGACCTCACAGGATCACTAGACATAGACATCACAGGATCACTGGACATAGACCTCACAGGATCACTGGACATAGACCTCACAGGATCACTAGACATAGACCTCACAGGATCACAAGACATAGACCTCACAGGATCACTAGACATAGACCTCACTGGATCACTAGACATAGACCTCACAGGATCACTAGACAGACCTCACAGGATCACTAGACATAGACCTCACAGGATCACTAGACATAAACCTCACAGGATCACTAGACATAGACCTCGCAGGATCACTGGACATAGACCTCACAGGATCACTAGACATAGACCTCACAGGATCACTAGACAGACCTCACAGGATCACTAGACATAGACCTCACAGGATCACTAGACATTGACCTCACAGGATCACTAGACATAGACCTCACAGGATCACTAGACATTGACCTCACAGGATCACTAGACATTGACCTCACAGGATCACTAGACATTGACCTCACAGGATCAATAGACATTGACCTCACAGGATCACTAGACATAGACCTCACAGGATCACTAGACATATACCTCACAGGATCACTAGACATAGACCTCACAGGATCACTAGACATAGACCTCACAGGATCACTAGACATAGACCTCACAGGATCACTAGACATAGACCTCACAGGATCACTAGACATAGACCTCACAGGATCACTAGACATAGACCTCACAGGATCACTAGACATAGACCTCACAGGATCACTAGACATAGACCTCACAGGATCACTAGACATAGACCTCACAGGATCACTAGACATAGACCTCACAGGATCACTAGACATAGACCTCACAGGATCACTAGACATAGACCTCACAGGATCACTAGACATAGACCTCACAGGATCACTAGACATAGACCTCACAGGATCACTAGACATTGACCTCACAGGATCACTAGACATTGACCTCACAGGATCACTAGACATTGACCTCACAGGATCACTAGACATTGACCTCACAGGATCACTAGACATAGACCTCACAGGATCACTAGACATAGACCTCACAGGATCACTAGACATTGACCTCACAGGATCACTAGACATAGACCTCACAGGATCACTAGACATTGACCTCACAGGATCACTAGACATAGACCTCACAGGATCACTAGACATTGACCTCACAGGATCACTAGACATAGACCTCACAGGATCACTAGACATAGACCTCACAGGATCACTAGACATAGACCTCACAGGATCACTAGACATAGACCTCACAGGATCACTAGACATAGACCTCACAGGATCACTAGACATAGACCTCACAGGATCACTAGACATAGACCTCACAGGATCACTAGACATAGACCTCACAGGATCACTAGACATAGACCTCACAGGATCACTAGACATAGACCTCACAGGATCACTAGACATAGACCTCACAGGATCACTAGACATAGACCTCACAGTAGTTTACTACTCAGCGATGTCACCTCTCGATCTAGCTTCCCACCCAAAGCAGCCCTAAACTGCATGAACAAAAGAAATAAATAAAAGACATTGTATTTTACTAGATACGCCCCATGACGTAGCATCCGCCGCAGACTTGCTGATGGATAGTGCAAAGAAAGGGGGGAAAGAACGGGCATAAACAAGCATTTAAACAATGTATTCGCTGGGGCTTCAACCCAGGACCTTCCGTGTGCAAGGTGGGCGTGATAACTACACAAGACGTGATAACTACACAAGACGTGATAACTACACGACGTGATAACTACACAAGACGTGATAACTACACAAGACGTGATAACTACACAAGACGTGATAACTACACAAGACGTGATAACTACACAAGACGTGTTAACTACACAAGACGTGATAACTACACAAGACGTGATAACTACACAAGACGTGATAACTACACAAGACGTGATAACTACACAAGACGTGATAACTACACGACGTGATAACTACACAACGAATCACATGTTATTCTGTGAAGGACGTGATAACTACACAAGACGTGATAACTACACAAGACGTGATAACTACACAAGACGTGATAACTACACAAGACGTGATAACTACACAAGACGTGATAACTACACAAGACGTGATAACTACACAAGACGTGATAACTACACAAGACGTGATAACTACACAAGACGTGATAACTACACAAGACGTGATAACTACACAAGACGTGATAACTACACAAGACGTGAGAACTACACAAGACGTGATAACTACACAAGACGTGATAACTACACAAGACGTGATAACTACACAAGACGTGATAACTACACAAGACGTGATAACTACACAAGACGTGATAACTACACAAGACGTGATAACTACACAAGACGTGATAACTACACAAGACGTGATAACTACACAAGACGTGATAACTACACAAGACGTGATAACTACACAAGACGTGATAACTACACAACGAATCACATGTTATTCTGTGAATGACGTGATAACTACACAACGAATCACATGTTATTCTGTGAAGGAACAACGCAAGTGAATGCAAGAACCATTGTTACCCCTCTCTCCATCACCTCCGCTTGCCAGATCATAAACTGATTTGTCGACCCCAGCGACGTGTCTGGCCAAAGCCCGAAGTACTTACAACTAACAATTGTAATTCGGGCTTTGGCCGGGCAATTCGCGAAGTGGCTGGGTATCCTTGGCCAAAGTCCGAAGTGGTAAGGAATACTTCCCGGTTAGCGGCACATCAATCGCTTCTGGTGTGTTGGCATGTACGGGTTAGGAAAAGGGTGCCACGCTGTGACGATATTATTGCGTTAGTCTTTCCTTTCGGAGAAGGTCCAGACATTGTGACTAGTTCTTGTTTTTCTGACACACAGGTTTCAGTCAGGGCCGGACTTAGGGAATTGGAGGCCCTAGGCGAAGTGAATTTGGTGGCCCTAAATAGAAAAATAAAAAATAATTATGGAAAGATTCTTGTGGGAGGACCCCACTAATGATAAGACTAATCGGAGGCCCTAGGCGGCTGCCTAGTTTGCTTATGCTTAAAGCCGGCCCTATTTCAGTGTGAGTACTGTATTACTCGTATTTATAACGTCCCATCAACGTTTCCAGTTGAAAAGATAAGTCATAGGGCACGTAAAGTATGTGTCGTGGGCCGTGGGGTGTAATAACACAATACTAAGTATACTGAGGCTATTAACTTATCATTAATTGTTAGCTACGACACGTTGTTCCGTACTGAAAAGTGCTAAATCAGTAGATGAACAAATCCATTCCGATTCGATCACAGCACGGTTCGACCCTTTTGTTTTAGCACCTTGAACTTGTTTTATTTATTTTTTTGTTTTGTAAATGATTTTTTAAATATTTATAAAAATAATGTAATATACTATAATTATCTTGTAAAAATTAAAAACAGTATTGAATAGTTATTTTTAACGTTGAATGTATGATAGGTTTATTGAAAAAAGTTTATACACTGACAACCTGTTAAAATTCAATGCCAAATCATGATTGTGGTATGTGCGCCATTTTCTGAGGTAGAAAGTCCTTCCAATCCTATCCACCGCCACCCCCACCTCGATCCGATGTAATCGGACAATAAAAAGGACTATGTTGTCAGTTAAAGGTACGTACAGTATCTCTGCCCACTCCCTTTATTTACCTTTCCCATAAGTGTTGCCAACACACGGGGTCATGTGGTAGTCACTTAGTCTAGCCCTCGTAACATGTAATTATGTAACATGTGCCAGCCAACGTACAGTCCCTGGTTTCGCTATCATTTGTAATTAAAAATCAATTATAAGTATGAAATCTTACTAGTCAACCTTCAATCTGCTCATGACTTCTTTCTTCGGGCTTTGGCCAATCGACGCTAGCCATTTCGCGAACTGGCCGGCCAAAGCCCGAATTTCGGGCTTTGGCCGGCTAACATTGGCCACTTCGCGAATTGGCCGATTTCGGGCTTTGGCCGTAACATATATATAGATTAGTTTCTAAAATACTTCCGTGTTATCACACCCGAGCTCAGATGCATTGGTGCGTCCACCCGAGACATAAGATTCATCTTATAACCTGACTTGACTGGTCCATTGGTGCGTCCACCCGAGACATAAGATTCATCTTATAACCTGACTTGACTGGTCCATTGGTGCGTCCACCCGAGACATAAGATTCATCTTATAACCTGACTTGACTGGTCCATTGGTGCGTCCACCCGAGACATAAGATTCATCTTATAACCTGACTTGACTGGTCCATTGGTGCGTCCACCCGAGACATAAGATTCATCTTATAACCTGACTTGACTGGTCCATTGCGTCATCACACTTGCTCTCTTAATTGCCTCTTCACCCCATCAAGACAATGCTCTTGATAACCCCATCAGGGCTATGCTCTTGATAACCCCATCAGGACTATGCTCTTGATAACCCCATCAGGACAATGCTCTTGATAACCCCATCAGGACAATGCTCTTGATAACCCCATCAAGGCAATGCTCTTGATAACCCCATCAAGGCAATGCTCTTCATTGGCCCTTTCACTTCATCAGGACAATGCTCTTGATAACCCCATCAGGGCAATGCTCTTCATTGGCCCTTTCACTTCATCAGGACAATGCTCTTGATAACCCCATCAGGGCAATGCTCTTCATTGGCCCTTTCACTTCATCAGGACTATGCTCTTGATAACCCCATCAGGGCAATGCTCTTCATTGGCCCTTTCACTTCATCAGGACAATGCTCTTTATAACCCCATCAGGGCAATGCTCTTCATTGGCCCTTTCACTTCATCAGGACAATGCTCTTGATAACCCCATCAAGGCAATGCTCTTCATTGGCCCTTTCACTTCATCAGGACTATGCTCTTGATAACCCCATCAAGGCAATGCTCTTCATTGGCCCTTTCACTTCATCAGGACAATGCTCTTGATAACCCCATCAGGGCTATGCTCTTGATAAACCCATCAGGACAATGCTCTTGATAACCCCATCAAGGCTATGCTCTTCATTGGCCCTTTCACTTCATCAGGACAATGCTCTTGATAACCCCATCAAGGCTATGCTCTTCATTGGCCCTTTCACTTCATCAGGACAATGCTCTTGATAACCCCATCAGGGCTATGCTCTTGATAACCCCATCAGGGCTATGCTCTTCATTGGCCCTTTCACCCCATCAGGACTATGCTCTTGATAACCCCATCAGGGCTATGCTCTTCATTGGCCCTTTCACCCCATCAGGACTATGCTCTTGATAACCACATCAAGGCAATGCTCTTGATAACCCCATCAAGGCAATGCTCTTCATTGGCCCTTTCACCCCATCAGGACTATGCTCTTGATAACCCCATCAGGGCAATGCTTTTGATAACCCCATCAAGGCTATGCTCTTGATAACCCCATCAGGGCTATGCTCTTGATAACCCCATCAGGGCAATGCTCTTGATAACCCCATCAGGGCTATGCTCTTGATAACCCCATCAGGGCTATGCTCTTGATAACCCCATCAGGGCTATGCTCTTGATAACCCCATCAAGGCAATGCTCTTCATTGGCCCTTTCACCCCATCAGGACTATGCTCTTGATAACCCCATCAGGTCAATGCTCTTGATAACCCCATCAAGGCTATGCTCTTGATAACCCCATCAGGGCTATGCTCTTGATAACCCCATCAGGACTATGCTCTTGATAACCCCATCAGGACAATGCTCTTGATAACCCCATCAGGACAATGCTCTTGATAACCCCATCAAGGCAATGCTCTTGATAACCCCATCAAGGCAATGCTCTTCATTGGCCCTTTCACTTCATCAGGACAATGCTCTTGATAACCCCATCAGGGCAATGCTCTTCATTGGCCCTTTCACTTCATCAGGACAATGCTCTTGATAACCCCATCAGGGCAATGCTCTTCATTGGCCCTTTCACTTCATCAGGACAATGCTCTTGATAACCCCATCAGGGCAATGCTCTTCATTGGCCCTTTCACTTCATCAGGACTATGCTCTTGATAACCCCATCAGGGCAATGCTCTTCATTGGCCCTTTCACTTCATCAGGACAATGCTCTTGATAACCCCATCAGGGCAATGCTCTTCATTGGCCCTTTCACTTCATCAGGACAATGCTCTTGATAACCCCATCAAGGCAATGCTCTTCATTGGCCCTTTCACTTCATCAGGACTATGCTCTTGATAACCCCATCAAGGCAATGCTCTTCATTGGCCCTTTCACTTCATCAGGACAATGCTCTTGATAACCCCATCAGGGCTATGCTCTTGATAAACCCATCAGGACATTGCTCTTGATAACCCCATCAAGGCTATGCTCTTCATTGGCCCTTTCACTTCATCAGGACAATGCTCTTGATAACCCCATCAAGGCTATGCTCTTCATTGGCCCTTTCACTTCATCAGGACAATGCTCTTGATAACCCCATCAGGGCTATGCTCTTGATAACCCCATCAGGGCTATGCTCTTCATTGGCCCTTTCACCCCATCAGGACTATGCTCTTGATAACCCCATCAGGGCTATGCTCTTCATTGGCCCTTTCACCCCATCAGGACTATGCTCTTGATAACCCCATCAGGGCAATGCTCTTGATAACCCCATCAAGGCAATGCTCTTCATTGGCCCTTTCACCCCATCAGGACTATGCTCTTGATAACCCCATCAGGGCAATGCTCTTGATAACCCCATCAAGGCTATGCTCTTGATAACCCCATCAGGGCTATGCTCTTGATAACCCCATCAGGGCAATGCTCTTGATAACCCCATCAGGGCTATGCTCTTGATAACCCCATCAGGGCTATGCTCTTGATAACCCCATCAGGGCTATGCTCTTGATAACCCCATCAGGGCTATGCTCTTGATAACCCCATCAAGGCAATGCTCTTCATTGGCCCTTTCACCCCATCAGGACTATGCTCTTGATAACCCCATCAGGGCAATGCTCTTGATAACCCCATCAAGGCTATGCTCTTGATAACCCCCATCAGGGCTATGCTCTTGATAACCCCATCAGGGCAATGCTCTTGATAACCCCATCAAGGCAATGCTCTTCATTGGCCCTTTCACTTCATCAGGACAATGCTCTTGATAACCCCATCAAGGCAATGCTCTTCATTGGCCCTTTCACTTCATCAGGACAATGCTCTTGATAACCCCATCAAGGCAATGCTCTTCATTGGCCCTTTCACTTCATCAGGACAATGCTCTTGATAAGCCCATCAAGGCAATGCTCTTTATTGACCCTTTCACTTCATCAGGACAATGCTCTTTATTGACCCTTCATCTTAAAGTCTATTTTCGAGATCTGCCACTACAGATCCCCCCCCCCAAATTCCCTTTTATGGTTTACACATTTTTTATACGAAGACTTAGTTCTGTGTCTTGGTTCTGTGTCTTGGTTCAGTGTTTTGGTTCAGTTTCTTGGTTCAGTGTCTTGGTTCTGTGTCTTGGTTCAGTGTCTTGGTTCAGTGTCTTGGTTCTGTGTCTGTTCTGTGTCTTGGTTCAGTTTCTTGGTTATAAGTCTTGGTTCTTTGTCTTGGTTCTGTGTCTTGGTTCTGTTAGTCAAACAATTGTTTGATGTTCGCTGGACTAAATTTTGAAAGTGAAACAGTCGATTCAATAGTTATATAATTTTAGTACTTGACAGTGGGGTTAACAGAATAAAACACCATGTAATGTGCTGATCCAAGCGACCATTTCGGGCTCTATTCCGTGTAATTAGCAGAATGATATTGTTCTCTTGACCCCGAAAGGGAAGTGCATCCGTCGAATTTTTTTCAAAACCAAAAGATATTAGAGTTAGTTATTTGAAAGACAAAGCCAAAAGATGTTAGAGTTAGTTATTTTGAAAGATTGACATCACAGAAGATAATTTAAAGCTCCACAATTTTGACATATAAATTAACTTTAAAATATTGATGAAGTTTTACGATTTTAGAAAAAAAGCAAAGTGCCAATTAAGGAAATTGTCCCGAAAATGGTATCCACATTTATAATGTCTAATTTCTGTAGACACTAGTCAGAGACATTCCAGAGGCATTATACAATGTTACAACTACGAACTTGACGCTGATGGAGAGTTGGGCCCTGGCCTGTCTGTCTAGTTGTGTCATCTGACCTTCCCCTCAGACCAGTCGCCTTGTTTACAAATTGTTGGAGTGTGTTGTTAAGCAGTATACAAGTGAGACAACAAACTTGTATCCTGAGAGATTTATGTAAGGGCAATAACCAGGTAATGTGCCACGTGACCACTCTCGCGTGCACCTTTGGAAGTACAACATCCTGGAATACTGACGTGTCGAGCTGGAATGTCAACTATTTCTGGTTTATATCTCTTTGGATTGTGGACCAACTATTCCTGGTTTATATCTCTTTGGATTGTGGACCAACTCGCAGAAACACAAATCCCAAATTAGCAAATTATGGATCAAGGGCTGAACACAAGCAACGTTGGTGCTGATGGAAGGAATTAGAAATCAGACTTCAAACATAACAAACATACGTTGTTGAAACAGAGAGAAAAAATTTGCAAGAAGTTCTTATTTGAATGTTTAACGTTTTAAATCCTTGGTGAAACAGAAATACGGCTTGACGCTGCCACAGACAAGAAAGTTCTAGTACAAATATATCCAATAGTTTAGTTTTATATCTGTTCCATCTCTTACAATGTGAGACCCACTGCTGCTCCAAGAAGGAGGGTGATGTGTAAAGATTGAAAAGTCAGCAAGTCAAAGATTGAGAATCTTTCAAAGATTTCATTGAAAGAGAGAAGAAACGTTCAAGTACATTTCTGAAATGACTTTAAAGTTACCTCATAGCTGATTGTGTTGATATCATTGGTGGCAGAGATCAAACATGTGGTAATACTGCTGCCGTGGCTGGCAAGAACATTGAGACTCGGAGCCCATGTTCATTGAGACTCGGAGCAATGTTCATTGAGACTCAGAGCCCATGTTCATTGAGACTCGGAGCCCATGTTCATTGAGACTCGGAGCAATGTTCATTGAGACTCGGAGCAATGTTCATTGAGACTCGGAGCAATGTTCATTGAGACTCGGAGCAATGTTCATTGAGACTCGGAGCAATGTTCATTGAGACTCGGAGCAATGTTCATGGAGACTCGGAGCAATGTTCATTGAGACTCGGAGCAATGTTCATTGAGACTCGGAGCAATGTTCATTGAGACTCGGAGCAATGTTCATTGAGACTCGGAGCAATGTTCATTGAGACTCGGAGCAATGTTCATTGAGACTCGGAGCAATGTTCATGGAGACTCGGAGCAATGTTCATGGAGACTCGGAGCAATGTTCATGGAGACTCGGAGCAATGTTCATGGAGACTCGGAGCAATGTTCATTGAGACTCGGAGCAATGTTCATTGAGACTCGGAGCAATGTTCATGGAGACTCGGAGCAATGTTCATTGAGACTCGGAGCAATGTTCATGGAGACTCGGAGCAATGTTCATTGAGACTCGGAGCAATGTTCATGGAGACTCGGAGCAATGTTCATGGAGACTCGGAGCAATGTTCATTGACTTTCGGAGCAATGTTCATGGAGACTCGGAGAAATTATCATTGAGACTCGGAGCAATGATCATTGAGAGTCTGAGCAATGTTCATTGAAATTTGGAGCAATGTTCATTGAAATTTGGAGCAATGTTCATTGATAGTCTGAGCAATGTTCCATCTAAGGTTCATTGGACCGTGTGCAAACTAAAAAAAACTTCTTGTGTGCAGAGTTGCACAGCATCCATTTTTTGTGCAAAATTTTACACCACAAAGCAAACTATATATTATCCTACTCAAAATTTGCTTCCCCGTAATTATAAACTGCTATGCGGCGCCAGTCAGATAACTGCGTGGCGTGCAGCCACGCAGTTTAAAGGTAACACAGGAGGTGAACCAAATTCTCCAAAAAATATTTTAAAATTTCATTGTCGAATTTCGACCTTACTCGTACAATTTCTTGAACTTGAATCCGGCTTGTTTACATGCTGCGTTAACTTTAACAAACCCTGTACATTTGTTGGTACATTAAACAAACCCTGTACATTTGTTTTGGTACATTACAAAAACCCTGTACATTGTTGGTATATTAACAAACCCTGTACTTTTTATTGGGTTATTAAACAAAATCTGTCATTTGTTGTACATTAAACAAACCCTGTACATTTATTGGTATATTAAACAAAATTGTACATTTGTTGGTATATTAAACAAACCCTGTACATTTATTGGTATATTAAACAAACCCTGTACATTTGTTGGTACATTAAACAAACCCTGTACATTTGTCATTTGTTTGGTACATTAAAAGGGTTGTTACGCCTTCTCTTCCATGTCCACACACCGTTGGGAAGTTCCAAATTCTGCTACAGGCAAGGCATTTAACAGACTTCACGGTACACGAGGCTAAGAAAGATCTGATGCAGTAATAAAACAAACCCCGTAAAAAACAAAGTTTTTGACTATAAATCCCTTATATATGAGACATAACTAACAGTATTGATTATTTTCAAAGGCTACAAACATTTACTGACTGAATCTGTCTTAACGCAACATTGCTTCATAACCCTGGGTGGGGGGGGCGTGGTGGGGGTGGGGGGGGAGAGGGGAAATGTCTGGTCTTCGATCGCTTGACCGAGCTCAGCGTGACACGTAAAATGTAAACAAAAGCACGCCGGTGCTTCGATGGGTCGCCTCAACGCGTCAACTCAAACTTTCACGTAGAAAAAAACAACAATAACAAACAGTGAATTTGAATTACATACCTCATATAAGGATAAACTAAAAAATGCATTAATTTAATTACGGTACGTTCGATCGATCTGAAATTTTGATACGATGCATTGTTAGGTGAGACGGGTCCGTGTGCCAAATTTCAGCTCGATCGGATCACGGGAAGTGGGTCATTTTTGACTTTTGTTTTTCCGCCCGCCCAAGACAGAGATGATGACAGACAGACAGAGAGAGACGCCGGTGAAGTTAATATAAGGGATTTAAAAATGAATTGGTTGCATTTTAAAGTTATTTTGTTAAATTTAGAAAAGCAGACGGAAACTTAAACACGTGAAAAGACGCTAGAAACTTTGCATGTTGCAATAGAATCTTTTTCCTTGAAAACCTGTACTTCATGAGTTTAATGTTGTCCAAATAGAGGGAGTCAATGTACTTCATGAGTTTAATGTTGTCCAAATAGAGGGAGTCAATGTACTTCATGAGTTCAATGTCCAAACAGAGGGAGTCAATGTACTTCATGAGTTCAATGTCCAAACAGAGGGAGTCAATGTACTTCATGAGTTCAATGTGTCGAAATAGAGGGAGTCAATGTACTTCATGAGTTCAATGTCCAAACAGGGAGTCATGTACGTATTAGTTCATGATGTCCAAACGAGGAGTCAATGTACTTCATGAGTTTAATGTTGTCCAAATAGAGGGAGTCAATGTACTTCATGAGTTCAATGTCCAAACAGAGGGAGTCAATGTACGTCATAGTTCAATGTCCAAACAGAGGGAGTCAATGTACTTTCATGAGTTCAATGTCCAAATAGAGGGAGTCAATGTACTTCATGAGTTCAATGTTGTCGAAATAGAGGGAGTCAATGTACTTCATGAGTTCAATGTCCAAACAGAGGGAGTCAATGTACGTCATTAGTTCAATGATGTCAAAATAGAGGGAGTCAATGTACTTCATGAGTTCAATGATGTCCAAATATAGGGAGTCAATGTACTTCATGAGTTCAATGATGTCCAAAAAGAGGGAGTCAATGTACTTCATGAGTTCAACTTAAAATTGATCGAGCTTAGTTTTCAGGAAATAAAAATTTATGTTTGCCATAACACGGTGTTGCAATGTGTTTTTCTCTGTAACCTCCCTTCCCCATTTGGGTATTTCCCCGAAAGGTTATGAAACCAACTCACACCCTACTCTAGTTATCTTGACGTGACGAGTGCTTCAGAGATTTAATTTGAATGAGTGCGTGAGTCTCTGGGTGCGGAGGGTGAGGGTTCGAATCTGTAGCCACCCTTCACCCCCCCCCCACACACACACCTTGTATCCGTGCATACTCCTTGTTAAGACAAGTATAGAGAGTTTTTAAATAACAGGAAGAGTTAGTTAAATGTGAGAGTTTTTAAATAACAGGAAGAGTTAGTTAAATGTCAGAGTTTCTAAATAACAGGAAGAGTTAGTTAAATGTCAGAGTTTCTAAATAACAGGAAGACTTAGTTAAATGTGAGAGTTTTTAAATAACAGGAAGAGTTCGTTAAATGTCAGAGTTTTTAAATAACAGGAAGAGTTAGTTAAATGTCAGAGTTTCTAAATAACAGGAAGAGTTCGTTAAATGTGAGAGTTTTTAAATAACAGGAAGAGTTCGTTAAATGTCAGAGTTTTTAAATAACAGGAAGAGTTAGTTAAATGTCAGAGTTTCTAAATAACAGGAAGAGTTCGTTAAATGTCAGAGTTTTTAAATAACAGGAAGAGTTAGTTAAATGTCAGAGTTTTTAAATAACAGGAAGAGTTAGTTAAATGTCAGAGTTTTTAAATAACAGGAAGAGTTAGTTAAATGTCAGAGTTTCTCACAGAAAACTCGGACCTGAGATTGTCAGGGACAATGTCACCAAAGTGTCAGTTTGTCAGGGACAATGTCACCAAAGTGTCAGTTTGTCAGGGACGACGTCACCAAAGTGTCAGTTTGTCAGGGACGATGTCACCAAAGTGTCAGTTTGTCAGGGACGATGTCACCAAAGTGTCAGTTTGTCAGGGACGATGGTCGGTAACCTGTCGTTGTATTGATGACATCGGCTAGGGACATATCCACGGGCAGCGGTTAAAGGTTGGTGGCGGTTGGCTTACATTACTTGCAACACTAACTAAAATACATTAGGGGCCGTCCATAAAGTACGTCACGCTATTTTTGACCATATTTAACTCCCCCCTCCCCCTGTCACAAACTGTCACACTTTCTTACACCCCTCCCCCCCCTCTGGAGCGTGACGTACTTTATGGACGGCCCCATACTTGCAACACTAACATACATTACTTGCGACTACGGTGTTTGGAAATTAACGATTAATTAATCGATTAATCGTTTTAAAAATGTTAATCGATTAAAATTTATGTTATCTCTTAAAATTCGATTAAAATTTAAGAAAATGTTTCGAATATTTCTTTTCCCAATTTCTTAATATATATATATTTTTTTTTACTTACATACTTTTCCCTCGTATTATTATTATTTATTTAGACCAGGGGTTGGGAAACCATGGCTCGCGAGCCACATGTGGCTCTATGTATGACTGCATCTGGCTCTCAGACAAATGTTCCATTATAGAAAGAAAAAAACATTTACTCCTTTGATCTGCGATAATTTACATATTAATTGCATATAAAAAACAGCATAACAATGTTATTATAAAGAATTCAGAGACATAATTATTGTATTGTAAGTGTTGAAATTACACAAAATGCAAACATTTACTTTAATTTTTTTGTTTTAAACATAACGTAAGGCTCTCACAGAATTACTTTTTAAAGTATGTGGTGTTTATTTCTCTCTCAGAAAAGAGATTCCCGACCCTTGATTTAGACCAGTGGTTCCCAAAGTGGTCCGTACGGACCCCCAGGGGTCCGCGGGACCTTTCAGGGGGTCCGTGGAAAATAAAAATTGATTTGGGGGTCCCTGAACAACGGCAGGGGGTCCGCGCAAGGTTTAACATCAAATAATAAACTGTGATAAAATTTTATTATTATTGAAATTAAAATAAATAATAATAAATAAAATAGTATGTGAATGCCTTTTCTACTAATTAAATACCATCTTAGGTAGTATCCTTCATGGATACAATGTTTTATGTTTAAAAAAAAGTATTACAACTACTGTAATTCCCACATCTATAACCAATCAAAATACTTGGTTTGTTGAAATGTCAAGCTTGTTGCAGATGAAATGCCGAATTCCCTATAACTATAAGTAGAAATATACAAGTTTTTAACTTGAATCTACGAGGGTTGCAGGGTTGTGTATTATTCGATGTGTTGGGAAGTTATATTTATCTAAATTGTATTCTATCATCAAATGTTTTCATTAGGGCTTTACTGTAGCATTCCATTGAAACGGTTAATAATTCTTAACAGTGGTCTGTTACAACAGATAAAAGAATGAGTGAGCCCAAGGCTGGATTTAGACTTGATGAGGCCCTAAGCTATTTAAGGACCTTTTGAGGTCTAGATAATCTATAGTAGTGACAAATATGAAAACAAACTTCCGGGGGCCCCCAAGAAGGCAGGGGCCTTAAGTTATAGCTTGTTTAGCAAAAAGGTTAGTCCAGAATTGAGTGAGCCGAAGAAACAATGCCGACAGCATGGTGTTAATGGATATTTGAAGTATGCATAAATGTTTGGAAACAGATACGAAACGTGAAACATTATTTACTGAATTAAAAACAAATGCTTGAAGTTAAAGCAATACACTTGAATTTATGGCATACTTAAAACATGCTGTACCAAATGTATTTTCAGTAAATTGAGTCATTCATCGACATCAAATGTTCAAAAAAATCTTAGTGAAAGTTTGCATGGATCACTACATTATGTCATTAGAGCAGTTAATAAAATCAAAAGGAATGCCTTGATGAGAGATTATTTGCTCACCACGGTTTGGAGAATGAAGAAGAAGATTATAATGGATTATTTATTCACACAGAAGTACGCTGGTTATCATCACGTAGATATTTAAATTGATTTTATACTCTGTTTGATTCATTGTCCAAATTCCTGGAAAACGAAGACAATTAGCATCACAATTAACTAAAAAATGACATATCCTTTATTAATGAATTATTTACCCAACTTTAACAAAACTAATTTTAAACTAAAACTACTACAAAGGTAACCAATTAATTTTAATCAAAACTAAAAGCGTTTTATCTGAGTTAGTTGCAAATCTTTTTCTTTGCAAACAAAACTTAGGAACAGGAGAATGTTCTCAGTTTTCAAATCTTTTGAAATTGCCACATAGTTAAAGATTTGCTTGCTTACTGTCAAAACTTAACGGCTCTTCATGCGGACATTTTGTAGGCATTTGCCACTATAGGATATTTCCGACTGTCAGTTGAGCTCTTTGGCGCATGGACAAACTCAGATCCCAAACACAGATGAATACATACTAATACAGGAGCAGCTTATTGAAATATTCACAAATAAGGAACTAAAACCAATGTTTGAACTAGGATACCACAAATTCTGGTTACAAAGTCAGATCCCAATTTTATATCATGCATTAAAGGTTATTGTACATAAACTTTTGACTGTTTTCCTGTCTTTCTATTTGGTAGAAAAAAAATTCAGTGGCGTTATGAACCTCATCATTAAAAAAAAATTAAAAAAAAATAATCGACTAGAAATTGGTGCTCGTGAGGACTTGCGGTTCCTACACACAAACATTGAGTCAGGCATAATAAATACACTCATAAAATCTCATCATGTTAATCCAAGTTTTTTTTGTTTTTTTTAAATTTTATCTTAACCAAAAGTAATAATTTTAATAAATACCGTACTTTTCATCAAAATGTTGCTTTTGTAATTTTTGTACTATGCATTTATAAAGGTTTTTTTTACTTGGGGGTCCGTGAGGAAATTTTGAGTATGAAAGGGGTCCGTGGGTCAAAAAAGTTTGGGAACCACTGATTTAGACGAACATACGTAAACAAAAAGGTTTTTCTTCCTTATTTCCTGCATTAGCAGAACGAATTTGATGTGTTACGTCACAAAATAGGGGAGTCATTGAATTACCGCGACCTAACCGATTGCGCGAAATAATGAATCGCAATTAAACGGGATCTATATATGCGTTATAAAAATATAATTAATTGAAATTAATATATTAATCGATTAAATTTTTCCCCGATTAATGGAACAAATTGTGTTTTTTTTAAATCAGTACCAGCCCTACTTGAGACACTAACTAAAATAACTTGTTCATCAGATGTAGTCGAGTTTATGGAGTTGTGCTTTTAACTGTTAAAGGGATATTTGTATGGACTCGGTGTGTTGTCAAAACGAACAGAATGTTTGCTCAAGTAAAAGGGCAACATATATTGTTTCCTGTGCCGCCGGTTACCGCCGTTCAAGTTGCGCAGTTGCCACTCAGCACGAGCTGCATCGGCATGCGCTTACCTTCACAAGTTATCCGGGAGATACAAAATTAAATCATTGCTGTACCATCTGGCTCATCTTGTATCTCAGAAATCGTGGTTCGTTTAGATGACGAGACAAACTAAATGAACATTCCAGTCAGACGAGCTACGACTCTGTTAATGTCTGATTTAAAACACGGGGAGGGGGTGGGCGATTTTTGTGGGGTTTAAAGGGATGAGAGATGTTCTAGTTTGATAACTCCAAATACCTTCGAGTTTGAATGTTCAACTCTCTTGACTATGTCACTTGATTTGTTTTAGTCATGTGACGTCATTTTCGCCGGGGAAACGCCTCACGTTGTAAATATTTGATTTCAAAAAGAAAGAAATGATTGGCTACAACCAACACGTGGTATACATCAGCGGGGCCCAAAGTGAGTTTTGTTTTTATGGACGGCTCGTGGCAACTACAGCTAAAACCAACACTGGTTAGCTGTAAGCACACGTGGCACGGATCTGGTGAAACTGTTGATACAAGAGGGGGTGGGGAGACTCACTTTCTCTCGGTGACATTTACCTGAGCTCTTGTCGTCTGTACACGTGTAAGTGGGGGAGTAACAGCGTCAAATCGCGTGCTAACTCTCCCTGGAGTTACGTCCTCTACTCCAGCAGCACCTAGTTCTTTGAGGATATGTCCAGGGGTACAAGCTTTGTCTCTACTACCATCTAGTTCAGTGTCTGGTTCTTTAATAAAAGTTTTTTAATTGTCATAGACCATAGGTCATGTCATTCCATTGCGGAAATATGTTAGTAGAGTATCCGGCTCTTCATTTAAAGCTATATCCATATATCCAAGTATGTATTGTGTTTAAACTCAACTGACTGTGCTGGATTCTACGTTAATTTGAGCCACATTTAGTGGCAAAATCTGCTTATGTCTTTATTAATTACCGCATATACTCGTTCTATAGCCCGTTCGTTCATAAGCCGACCCCCCCCCCACACACTTTTGGAAGAGAAAAGTATTAAAAGTGTATAACATGCTCGCAAGCCAACCCACCAAAAATAACAGGGCAGCTTAAACAAAATGGTACACATTTTTTTTTAAACTACAAGCTAAATCGGTCATTATGATTGTTTACTTTGTACTGCCTATCTTTGTCTTTGTGCTCTTTGTTAGGCAAGAGTTACTGGTATTTTTAAAAAATTCGTTGGTAAACAGTGACGAAATCGCGTACATTAAAATTCGTTGTTGAAAACAAAATGTGTAAAAAAATTATTAAAATGTTCAAAATATAAATAAAATTATTAAATAAGGTAAGTGCAGATGTTTAATAATATATTATAGCTTCTGGTAGAGCAGTCGAATCTTGTAGAATGTAGAAAAGGACCTCCATGATCTACAATAACAACACCGATATTCAATATCCATGCAGAAATACGTTAATGACCCGCTCATAAGCTGAGCAACTTTTCCCCCTAGATTTTGTCCAAAAAAATCGGCTTGCTAACGAGTATATACGGTATTATAAAAATACAACAAAAGACAACGCTTTGCGTAGACGCTTTTTTTTGTTACTTATCTACCAATGATTGACGAGGTTATATCATGTATGCACTAACGGTTCACTAACCCACCAATGATTGACAGGTTATAACATATATGCACTAAGCTACCAATGATTGATGAGGTTATATCATGTATGCACTAAGCTACCATTGATTGACGAGATTATAACATATGCACTAAGCTACCAATTATTGACGAGGTTATATCATGTATGCACTAACCCACCAATGATTGACGGCTTTAGATAACATCACAAAAGGTCAGCGTCATATTCTTACACGCACTTTGAAGACTTTCGTTTTACTCACGATTCTCGTTTGTGTCGGGATAACTCTGTTTTGCCTTGTTTATTATTTTTTTGTTTAAGTTTTGTTATTTTTTCTCCAATTTTCCATGTGCATCGTTCTTCACGTTCAAGGTCACAGACAGCGTCGACACCGATGTGGTGGTTGGGAAGGTTATTTTTCATTTGTTAAATAAATTGTTTGCCAAGATTTAAATAACAGAAAACATGAGCTTTATACGAAATTCGTTTTTAGTAAGGAAATAATTTGTCAGTTGTACAAAAAACTTTATATAACAAATTAAAGCATAAAGAGATAAGAAATCTTACCAAATAGAAAATGTCTCAAATTCTACAAAAGATTAGAAATTTTTAAATGCATCATTGAAAGTATGTGCATAAATATTTTAAACATGGTCAAAAGAAGGCATCTTTAGCATAAAGGATTTTAATTTTTAAAATAACGTAAAAAAACAACGTTTTTTACTTTATATACGAGACATAACTAAGAGTATGTTCATTATAATACGCATCGCACGACAATCCAAAAATCCAAAATTTTAGTTTTGTCTCATATATAAAGGATTTATAGTATTAAAAAAACTACTACAGTCTGCCTGCTAAATTTCATCTCGATTTAATCACGGGAAAAGGGTTCTAAAATCATATAATGCACATCGCGCGACAGAAAAGCATTTACATTTACAGATCGAGAATATATTGTTTTTTAAAGTATGGTCAATATGGTCCATACGCACCGCACCAGTGACAGTAAAATATTATTTTTAAAAACCCGTAAAAACAAAGTTTTTGACTATAAATCCCTTATATATGAGACATAACTAAAAGTATTGATTATTTTCAAACATTTACAGACTGAATCTGTCTTAACTCAACTTGGCATCATAACCCTAGTGGGGGGGGAGGGGTGGGTGGGAGGGGGAGAGGGGAAGCGTCTGGTCACCGATTCGCTTGACCGAGCTCAGAGTGACACGTAAAATGTAAACAAAAGCGCCCCGTCGCTTCGTTGGGTCGCCTCAATGCGTCAGCTCAAACTTTCACGTGGCAAAAAAACAATAACAAACCGTGAATTTAAATTACATACCTCATATAAGGATAAACTAAAAATGCATTAATTTAATTACGGTACGTTCGATCGATCTGAAATTTTGATACGATGCATTGTTAGGTCAGACGGGTCCGTGTGCCAAATTTCAGTTCGATCGGATCATGGGAAGTGGGTCATTTTTGACTTTTGTTTTTTCCGCCCGCCCAAGACAGACAGAGAGAGAGAGAGAGACGCCGGTGAAGTTAATATAAGGGATTTAAAAAGGTTGTTCAACGCACTGCGACAGTCTAGCACTGTGATTCCCAAAGTGGGCGCTACCGCCCTTTTGTGGGCGCTGAAGCGATCCAGGGGGCGGTGAAAGCCACAGGTCCATTTGGGGGGCGGTGAAAGCGTAAAATAAAGAAGAAAAGATTTAGGGGAAAAAATATGTATTCAGCTCATAGTGCTTAATTTTTATTTGAAAAAAGTTTGGACGTTGGTTTGTTTCCCGCATACTCCCTCACTTGCATTTAGATATGCATGTGCAATTGTGCACTTCCAGACTACAAGAACATTTGACAAAAATTAACGGTGATAACAAGATATGAATTTATTCTATTTTCGAACACTAAAATAAAAATGTATCAAACAACCGACATTGGCAAAACCAGTGGCGTAGCGAGAGAGGGCAAGGTTGGGGAATGCCCCAGGCGCACTGTTTTAGAGGCGGCAAATTCCTGGTCGTTAAATAGCTTCTAAGAATGACAAGTTTAAAAGAAATTAAAAATAAACAAAAGCTGCTGCTAAAACTTCAACCTCCGTATTGGTTATACAATTTTCTGATAATAATACTACACTGAACTGAACAACTAGAGACTTAAGTGGTATGAGAATGTGACAATAATCTGCTTGCAACTTGATTCTTCAAATTTGACAACCGCTCATGTTGTAGAAGCGAAAATTTGTACCCTATCTGTTCTGTTTTGGGTCCGGTACTTTTTGTACTGTATACAAGACCGCTACTTCTACTGCTTGAAAAGCATTCAGTTAAAAGCCAATCATTTGCAGATGATACTCAACTATATATTCACACTGATCCCTCTAATATGGACTCCGGTGTCCAATTGTTGCAGGAGTGCATTGGTGAAGTGAAGTCTTGGATGACGTTAAGCAAACTCAAGCTGAATGATGACAAGACTGAAGCACTTCTATTTTGCAACAATAAATCACGCAGTACTTTGTCTCTTCCGAAGTCAATTCACGTAGCCAGTTCGGATATTCTGTTCACAACATCGACTAGGAATCTTGGCTACATTATTTCTGACAACATGTCTATTAACAACTTCATCAATCACATCTGTCGCTCTGCCTACACTGCCATTCGTCAGATCAGCTCAATCCGTCATTACTTAACAGTTAGTGCCACAAAAACACTAGTCTGTGCTCTTGTACTGGCTCGTATGGATTACTGCAATTCTCTTCTGTCAGGTGTGCCAAAACAATGCATTGAAAGACTACAGAAAGTTCAAAATTCAGCTGCCAGACTGGTGCTCAATGCAAAAAAACATGACCATGTTACTCCACTTCTTCGCTCACTTCATTGGCTGCCTATACAAGCCCGTATTGATTACAAACTGGCCGTTCTCTGTCACAATTTCTTTTCGGACTCAAGCCCATCGTATCTTACTGAACTTTTGTCGGTCTACTCACCCACTCGCAAGCTAAGATCTTCTGCAGACACACGCGTTCTCTCTGTTCCTACGACACGCACCAAAACGTTTGGTGAAAGGTCGTTCTCTTTTTGTGCAGCCAAACAATGGAATTCTCTACCATTACACATACGTGGTATTCAAACAACCAAGTCCTTCAAGACTGCACTTAAGACACATCTTTTCAAAATTTATTTTTAAAATTGATGAAACAACATTTCTTGTAAATGATTAACGTAGCTTATGTATAATGTATTGTAATTGTGTGTGTTTGTTGTGATATGAATGTTAATTTAATACTTATAAGTATGTTATTTCTTTCATGTAAAGCGCTGTGAGCCCAGTTCCTTACTGGGATACAACGCTATATAAATAATCAATTTATTATTATTATTATCTATGTCAAACATGAGCCAATCGAATGCCCCGGGCGGCAAATTGTTGAGGGCGGCGAACTCCTCGTTATTAATTAGCTTCTTAAAATGAAAAACATTAAAATATAGCTTCATTAAATAAAAGCAAAGCAAATGGTAGAACTAAATAAATAAAATGAAGGAACTATCTTAAAATATATGAACGTTTCTATTTCCCAAACTTCTAACTTCATACTGAATCTTAAGTCTTCTGATACTAATGAATCTTAAGTCTTCTGATACTAATGAATCTTAAGTCTTCTGATACTAATGAATCTTAAGTCTTCTGATACTAATGAATCTTAAGTCTTCTGATACTAATGAATCTTAAGTCTTCTGATGCTAATGCTTCTGAACTGAAAAATCAAGGGGAATAAGACTGGGGTGTGCTCCCACCTATAATTGATGCAAATATGTCAGCCGCTCATATTGTAGAAGCGAAAATTGCTGGATCCGTTAAAATCCAACGACAATGAATCGAATTTCAACAACATACATCGACTTAATCGACTTAACTTTCCCGTACGTACAGATGAAAATTTGTTATCCCTATAAGTGAAGCGAAATTGAGTGTCCAACATAGAAACATCAACTTCTCCAAATTAGACACGGATCTTACATAATAATAATAATAGAGATGAGACTGGTAACCCGATAATATTTTAACGTAAGTAAAATATTGGAAATTTTGTTTTCCGTATTTAAAGTGCTTATTCTCCTTTTAAAGCATCATTATTTTTATTTTATTGTTTTGTACCATAAACAAAAAGAATGAACAAAATTGCTAATCTTATGTAATTAATAACTGGCATAAAATAAATCAAAAGAAGCCTCTCATGAAATCAAGTGCTCAAAATTACCAATAATTGTTTTGCAAAATAATGGAAAGGAGTCGTAAAACGGACTTCAAAAAGGATAGACATTAAAAAATAACAACGTATTGACCTTGTTGTAATATAAAACAAAACAAAGTGTCAAGAAGTTCGTGTTAGAATGTTTGATTAAATCATGACAAAATAGAGTGTGGCTTTTAAATGTAACAGACAGGACAATAATGATGCTAATATAGGCAATTTTCTGGAACTGATGCATCTGCTTCAAAAGTACTATCCTGTGCTCCGAGAACATAGTATGAAAAGAGATAACAAAAATGTGCCACTTCAAATTCAAAAGTAGCTTTTTTGCAGTTTTAGGAGATTAGCCTAAAATATTTTTAGACAAAACATTATTCCATTGTATTCGATACCTCTCCAGATATTTCACATAAGGATCAAACAAGTCCACTTGTGCAATGTGTAAAGATTGATAATTATAGAGAAAACGTTAAAGAATATTTCAAAGATTTTATTGACACAAAAAATGAATCTGCTTACAAAATTTCTGAAATAGTTTTAATGGTCTAAAATACAGGAAAGCAGAGACCCAAACTGTTTATATACTTCTCAATGGCAAAGTAAACTGGAATTCAAGTAAGACTCAAAGGGATCTACCTCAATGTCAAAGTAGTACTTTGCTCAAACATTTCATTAAAACTGGTTTGTTTAAAGCTACTCCAACAAAAACAAAGTCTCTAACAATTTTTGTTAAACCAGAACGTTGTTACGCATTCTTTTCCATGTCCATACACTGTTGGAAATATCTAATATATGCTACAGGGAAGGCATTCAACACGTTTCAGGATACAAAATAGTGAATATACCATTGAGCTATTTTGAGGCTAATTTGAAAACTACAGAAAAACTAACAGATGCGCAGAAGAAAAGCTAATTACAGGAACAGACTCGGGAACTATGCTAGTCACAATGAAATTTTTCTTTTCTAATTTATTTTGACATCTGGAAACATGTGCTTTATAAATTCAAAGATCCTGAAATTATTTAAAAATGTATAGTGCTAAAAATGCTTTACAGAGGCCACTGACAGAGAAACGAATTAAATCTGTAGAGGATGCTTTAAATTTTTTGCTACAATATTTCGTGGAGACCTTGTCATTTTAAATAAACCTTCTAGTATCAGAACGAGATAGCGAAATGTTGGCGATTGAAGCGAACATGTAAGAGTGTAACCATGTAACCATGTAAACATGTAAGAGTGTAACCATGTTATGTAAAAAAAAAGCAGTTGAGAAGAAGCTTTTATTCTTAATAAGTTGAGATGACGTTAATGTAGAAATTCATGTGAGTTTTTGACAATTACAGATTTAGAAAACAGATATGATTTTCGTACAGCAGCTAATCTATTGAACTTGAAAATTTTTCTTTTAAATAACCGTATTAAATTCAAAGTATCTCACACGACATTGTCAAGCAAGAATATTTTACTCACGTGTACAAAAATTCAAGCCCACTTGATTTATTAAAGTTTATTAGGCTGATTATCATCGAAAAATGCTCTGCCTTAAATAATATAATTAATTTGCATATTCTTTTGAACTATCATCATATATATATTTACGCTCAATTATCGCTGACTGCCTCACGCCTAACGCTAAGGGACATCACTATGCTTTTTTTAAAATTGAAAATATAGACTTAAAAATCATAATCATTTTGGTTTCCAGATTAACTAACATTAGCCAAACAACGCACGAACCTATGACGTCAGCATTTGTGTTGTAAACAGTGCTGACTGACTCAAAGATATATTTTTTGGTGCAGTAATTTGGTGCGCTGCTTTCTAAAATTAGTTAAAACATTGTGTGGTGATTAGCACTGTAAAAAAATATTATATAAATACTTTGTGTACATTTGAGGTGTATTTCGTATTTATCATACAAAGGAAGGATAAGTTACTTGGGCCTTAGACAAAAAAGAAGTGGGCGCCGTAGGCGCCCTACAACCCCTATTATAAAATAATTTGTGTACATTTCAGGAAGTTTAATATTACGTATTTATCATACAAGGACAAGTTAGTTGTGATTTTGAAAAAGGTGGGCGCCGAAGCACAACCTAGTCATATATAATGTCAGCTGCGAGAGAATATACCAAAATTGATTCCTCTAGAGCAGTGGTTCTCAGCCTGAAATCCGCGGACCACTAGTGTCCCTGGTGGTCCGCGAGGATGAAATTTTAATTTATATACATAGTATAATTAATTATCTATAAATTTCCTGCACGGGAGTATCAAAATTTTCAGTATTGGTCCGCGGCTAAGACACACATTTTTCAAGTGGTCCTTGAACCTCAAAAGGTTGAGAACCACCTCTCTAGAGTATTGAGCATCCCATGGCTGACAATTTTGAAAGATCAAAGGTTATGACACGAGGGAAACAGACAAATTCAATTTTATATCAAGAAATGAAAGTTTTTCTATTGATTTCTTCCCTAAAAATGTAAAAAAAATCATATTTTCCTTATAGCATCAAAATATTTTTACGAGGGGGGGGCACACCTGAGTTCTGCCCCGGGCGGCATATACCCACGCTACGCCACTGGGCAAAACTCTTTTCAACCGCAACCACACAAGATTGCGATGACTTGCTTGCTTCCTGCAATATTTCTTTAAGGATTACCTAATCGGGAAAACATACTATTGGTGAGGAACAAATTATACCGGCGATACGTGACGTAATACGTACTGTGCTACACAAGCCAGCTTCTCATTTTATAAAGAAAATTTTATAAGTAATAATACAGTGCAAATAAGAATTGATGAAAGGTCTAAAGGTGTTGAAAATTCATTGTGTGACTATTTAAAAACATATTTCTTTTCTACTCAACTTATTGAGTCAACTTGGCCAGGAAATGAAGCTTTAATTTTAGCATATATACGTGCGGCTCACAAAGGAAGAATAAATTTGCCAAGAATTATTATTGGATAAATATTTGCAACCTCCTTCCAAAGAAGAATCAATATTTCATGCATTTGATAAGTAAAAGGAATACCTCTAAGTAATATTTCAGTAGCAACAGATGGTGCTCTAGCGATAGAAGCGCGATACAGGGGTGTTCTTGCATATTTAAAAAACGAGGTGCTGAATGCATTCACAGTGCACTATATAATCCATCGTCAACATCTAGTTGCCAAACATTTAAGTGCACGCCCACATAAGTCATTACAATATGTAATTAAAGCTATCAACACAATCAGAAGCAAATTATTGAATGACAGATTATTTAAACAGCTTTGTATTGAAAACTATGAAGAATTTAATCGTTTGCTGCTTCATACAGAAGTTGCTTGGTTGTCAAAGGGAGCTTGTTGAGATTGGTTTTATAAGCGGTTTAACTCGATGCTGAAGTACTTGGAAGATAAAAAAAATAATGCTTTACGATCCAATTTAAAAAAAAATTAATTCTATTAAAAAGTGACATCGCTGTAGTGTGTTTTATATTATTAGTAGATGTCCAACCATTTCCACACAATATTTAAGTGTGACTTTGACAAAACATTTGGGTACAAACTTGAAGGGGTTTTGAGTTTATGTAGCCAAGTTCCGTTATTTGTTGGCAGTCAACAAGTTATTCTCTCCCTTGTCATTTCAGGTTGTACAGGGTCATGAAAGAGTTGGCGTTTGGAAAAAGGGACAAGTTTCACAGGTAGGCAGTCAGACAGGTGTGTGTCACAGGTAGGCAGTCAGACAGGTGTGTGTCACAGGTAGGCAGTCAGACAGGTGTGTCACAGGTAGGCAGTCAGACAGGTGTGTGACTGATTACCTCGGTTCATCCTACAGCCAGTTCTATGTAAATGCATAAACCGATACGGCAAGAGAGTAACCTCCCCGTTTCACCAATGTACTTCAAAGGACAGCGCTTACACACAATGGTGTAGACCACATTGCGGCTAGTACAAAGATAGCCATTCCTAATCTTGAATGTCCCCTTAGGGAAGACAATCTGGTCCGTCTGGGTAACAAAGGGACATGTCTTGCAGCGATTACGACCACATGGCTTAGTGCCCAGATGGGAGGACGGAATAAGCAGACGGCTACGAACCAATAGGTCTCGCAGATTTTTGTCCCTCCTGAATACAATGAGGGGTGGGGTGGAAAATATGTTGTTTGTCTCAGGGTCCGCGAGGAGGATGGTGCGGTTTTTCACAAATATTTCCTTTGCTCTGATGTTGTGGGGATGGTATGTGAGCACCAATTTGCTCCTTTCATTACTATCACTGGAGCGTGATACACAGGCGTCGGCACGAGTGAAGTTTTTAACTCGCTGAAGTGCAGATTGAAGTATAGCTTCAGGGTAAGACCTTTGTCTAAAAAACTCCACCATTTCCAACGCCTTTTCCAAAAAGTCCTCATTAGATTGACACAGCCTACGGAGGCGAAGGAGTTGTGAAAATGGAATAGAATCCTTACAGGATTTGGGATGAGACGAGGGATAGAACTCAAACGAGTTGAGGGTTAAGACCAATTCCGCCAAGCGTAGTAAGGCATGTGTAGGTATATTGGGGTGAGGTTGTCTGTCCAAAAAGTATTGTACAGCCAGAAGGCCATCGTTGTGGGGAATGGATGTATAGAGGGAACATACATCAAGGAGGAACAGATAGTTCTTTACGTTTGGATTGATGCTCAGAGAGTCGAATGTCCGTAAGGCATGGTTGGTGTCCTTAATGTACGTAGGGAGGGATGCCACTATCGGTTGGAAGACACTATCCAAGAATTCAGAAATGTGTTCTGTTGGACAAGAACATGCAGAGACAATAGGTCTACCAGGTTTACCATCCTTGTGAATTTTAGGAAGGAGATAAAAGGATGGCTTGCCCAGGTCACTGTCAAAAATGTGCATCCTGGACGCTGATTGAGGTAGAGCGCATTCTGTTATCAACTCATCGATGGTCTTTTTAACAACCGTGTTGTTTTTCATGATGGGATCTGTGGCTCTCTGTTGGTAGAACTGGGTGTCCTCCAGTTGTCTCTGAGCTTCCTTAATATACAACTCCTTATCCCATACAACTACGGCCCCGCCTTTGTCGGCCGGTTTGATGACAATGTCTTTACGGCTGCGCAATAAAGACAAGGCTTTCGACTCAACTTTAGAAAGGTTGGATTTGCGGAGTCGAGGAAACAAAAGGTTTTTAATATCATTCTCTGTGCTTTTGATATATAAGTCCAGAGCCTTGGATTGACCAGGCGGTGGTGTCCAAGTAGATTTCCTTTGTTTTTTGAATGGGAATAACTCATCATCGGGAAGCGTGTTGTTTTTCCCGGCAAAATGGAACTGAAGTCTGAGAGCGCGGAAAAAACGTTGAGAATCGCTCTGTAGTTGAAAACGGTCGCAAGAAGGTGTAAGAGGAATGAATTTAAGACCCTTAGATAGAAGGGATCTTTCATTCTCTGAGAGTGGTAAATCTGGGGGTATGCAAATTACTAAATTCTTGTTGGTGGTGGTCTGTTGAGGTATAACGTGAGGAGGTTTAAGTTTACCAAGCTTCTTCTTTTTGTTAGTTGAATGACTGATTACCTATGTTCCTCCTACATCCTACAGCCAGTTCTATGACTGATTACCTCTGTTCCTCCTTCATCCTACAGCCAGTTCCAGTTCCTGTGGATGGCCGAGACGGAGACGGTCAACTCTATTGCTATGTCCTTCATGTCTGCCCCAGTCTTCATGGTCATGGACACCCAGGAGCACACCTACTTCATGACCCCAGGGTCAGAGAATCTGACCGTTCATACCATGGCAGACTACCTGACCAGGGTAGCAGAAGGCAAGGAACAGGTGGGTCACCTCAGGGATCACCTGCATACAACAGACGTGAACGTTTGGATGTTGTTGATGAGTTTATGAGAGAGATCAGAGAGAGTACATTCACACATGTTATTTACTAGGTTTAATGTTGGATTTTATAGTGTTACTTCCCTTTAGAACATTAGTAGCTTACAATAACGTGCTAACAAAATATGTTCTATAAGTAGTAATATCGAATGAGACTTATTACAGCATATTGAAACAATATGAAAAATTAGGGATAGCCTGAAGATTCATACACATGTAAATAGTGGTGTTTTTTGTTTTAGAAGGGTATTTGGGGGAGGGGAGGCTCTGAGAACATATTACAATTATTAGCTGTTAGCTGGGTTAACTGAGAATTAATCTCTATTGTTATACTGAGATACTTTGGCTCTATTGTTATACTGAGATACTTTTGGCTCTATTGTTATACTGAGATACTTTGGCTCTATTGTTATACTGAGATACTTTTGGCTCTATTGTTATACTGAGATACTTTTGGCTCTATTGTTATACCGAGATACTTTTGGCTCTATTGTTATACCGAGATACTTTTGGCTCTATTGTTATACTGAGATACTTTGGCTCTATTGTTATACTGAGATACTTTGGCTCTATTGTTATACTGAGATACTTTGGCTCTATTGTTATACTGAGATACTTTAGCTCTATTGTTATACTGAGATACTTTTGGCTCTATACTCTAAATTAAAACAACAAGCAAAATCAGTTAAAATTATTTTACATACATTTTCATTCATTTATTCTCGATACAAAAGCAACACACAGGTTAAAACTTACATTTATAAACATCAATCAGTGGTCAGTATAGGTGATGTCCTAGTCTTGTACTGCTACAGAGAGTTGAGTCACCCAGTTGTTTGACCAATTGACCCTCTCTGTATGACCCAATGTCCCTCTGTTTGACCAATTGACCCTCTCTGTATGACCCAATGTCCCTCTGTTTGACCAAATGACCCTCTCTTTTTCAGGCTAATGGTGGCAGTGGAGTGCTGATGGGAATAAAGAGAGTATTCTATGACCTCATCTCTTTGGTTTTGGTAGGTTAGCTCCCTTATCATTTCACCAGAAATTACCCTCAATAGTACTTGTAGGGTACACTACTGTCTTCAATAAAACTGTACGACACAATACTATTTTCTTCTCTACAATAAATCTCTACGGTACATATATATACATATACAGTATATATATTTGCAACGGCTGGGGTTCAAATTAGTGTCAACATTAACAAGGGTTCAGTTATATAAAGTGTGGCCCACTTAACTCGAGCCCTGGTTAACTCGCCAGCTCTATTAAGTCGACGTTTTTTTTTGGAACCGCCAAATTCTCTCTTTATCTCTGCATTTTCTCAGCGGTTAATTCGATTATTTTAAGTCGCCGAGCCCTAATACCTCGAGCACAAAAGAGTATCAAATTAGCCGCTTAGTGTTGGTTATCTCGATCCCCATGACCAATCGTCAGCTTTTGAAAATGTTTGATGTGATTTTTTATAACCAAGTGAAGGCATAAAATTTCTGCCTCGCTGGTGACGTCACAGCCCCCTTGCTCACAGCGCTGTGTCACTAACTTAAATACTTTTAAATAGCCAGCTTTTGAAAAAGTTCTTATCGATAGGGCTGAACCGATCGGTTCGGCTACTACTCGGCATCGGCCGATTTTCGTATACTCGGAGATACTAGCCAATCGGCCGCGTAAGTGATGCCGAGTATTACGTAATTGCTCCAATAGCAAAGATGCACGCAGAATCGCATGTCTAAAACATTTCGTTTCGTATGGAATAACAAAATGTACCGTGTCCAGACTTGTTGTCATTGGCAACCATTCATCTTTCAACCTCATATTGACTCTATTACTACTGCTTTGTTCTAAATGTTTCATTCATAAGAAATGGCCGTGTGCAAAAGCCATTTAACTATTGGTTAGAATTAATTAAAATGTATCAAAGTTGAAGGTTCAAAAGGAGTTCCTAATTTATTTTTGTACACTTTTATAGAGAAGAGTTCGCTTTGTTATGAGTCATATATAGGTCATAATAAACAAATAACGGCAACGCCTTTGCGTAAAAAAAACCCCTCCAAAATCATGTGCATGTAAATGTACATTCTCATTTATTAACGCTAGTGATGGGACGAAAAATCATAGGGTGCTTACTGTAAACAAGGCTCCCCAGATTTTAAAATATATAATATAACAGAGTACAGACAGTTTACCCCCCCCCCTCTCAATCTCCCACACCATTGTTGTTGGTTAGTCCGATTAGCACTCAAGTTACCGAAGGAATTCTGAGTCCATTGTAAACTGAGGGGACGGGGTGGGTTATGTATTTGTGTATTTTTTAAAAAGTCACCAGTCACCAGCGGTCCCTGCGCGCGCACGAGGGCGCGCACGAGGTGTGTCGGGCAGGACTAGATGAATTCCTTATACATGTAGTTATGTACTAGGGGGAAAAAACTGCGCTAACGCAATAAAGGGTTATATTTAAACTTAAACGGTCCTTAAAAACGAACGGTCTTAACAACCTTAGGAAAGGGAAGAAATAGGGTCCCGATATTCCGATACGTTTCCGATTAATCGTCCCATCACTAATTAACGCACATCATGTATATAGTTATAAAGAAATTTTAAGCCCATGTTAATATTTTGCCGCCATATTGGTTTTCGTTGAACTCGGTGATCGGTTATCTCGGCGCCATTTTTCATACCCCGAGGCCGTCGACTTAAGCGGGCCCCACTGTATTAGCAATGGCAGGGGTTCAAATTTGTATTCACAATGACTTCAAATACACATACAAGTTATGTTGGAGTTATGTTGAAATTAGTTGTACTGAATGGGACGTTAAGGCTGTGTTTTTGAAGCCCAGCTGAAATGTTTTTTTTTAAAAATCATTTCATTGTGACTTCTATCTTTATGTCAACTGTCTATATGACTGATGTAACTAACTCTGTGACTTCTATCTTTATGTCAACTGTCTATATGACTGATGTAACTAACTCTGTGACTTCTATCTTTATGTCAACTGTCTATATGACTGATGTAACTAACTCTGTGACTTCCATCGTTATGTCAACTGTCTATATTACTGATGTAACTAACTCTGTGACTTCTATCTTTATGTCAACTGTCTATATGACTGATGTAACTAACTCTGTGACTTCTATCGTTATGTCAACTGTCTATATGACTGATGTAACTAACTCTGTGACTTCCATCGTTATGTCAACTGTCTATATTACTGATGTAACTAACTCTGTGACTTCTATCTTTATGTCAACTGTCTATATGACTGATGTAACTAACTCTGTGACTTCTATCTTTATGTCAACTGTCTATATGACTGATGTAACTAACTCTGTGACTTCTATCATTATGTCAACTGTCTATATGACTGATGTAACTAATTCTGTGTTTTCTATCGTTATGTCAACTGTCTATATGACTGATGTTACTAACTCTGTGACTTATATTGTTATGTCAACCATCTATATGACTGATGTAACTAACTCTGTAACTTCTATCTTTATGTCAACTATCTATATGACTGATGTAACTAACTCTGTGACCTCTATCATTATGTCAACTGTCTATATGACTGATGTAACTAACTCTGTGACTTCTATCGTTATGTCAACTGTCTATATGACTGATGTAACTAACTCTGTAACTTCTATCTTTATGTCAACCATCTATATGACTGATGTAACTAACTTTGACTTCTATCTTTATGTCAACTGTCTATATGACTGATGTTACTATCTCTGTGACTTCTATCTTTATGTCAACCATCTATATGACTGACGTAACTAACTCTGTGACTTCTATCGTTATGTCAACTGTCTATAGTCTATATGACTGATGTAACTAACTCTGTGACTTCTATCTTTATGTCAACCATCTATATGACTGATTTAACTAACTCTGTGACTTCTATCTTTATGTCAACCATCTATATGACTGATGTAACTAACTCTGTGACCTCTATCATTATTTCAACTGTCTATATGACTGATGTAACTAACTCTGTGACTTCTATCTTTATGTCAACCATCTATATGACTGATGTAACTAACTCTGTGACCTCTATCATTATGTCAACTGTCTATATGACTGATGTAACTAACTCTGTAACTTCTATCTTTATGTCAACCATCTATATGACTGATGTAACTAACTTTGACTTCTATCTTTATGTCAACTGTCTATATGACTGATGTTACTATCTCTGTGACTTCTATCTTTATGTCAACCATCTATATGACTGACGTAACTAACTCTGTGACTTCTATCGTTATGTCAACTGTCTATATGACTGATGTAACTAACTCTGTGACTTCTATCTTTATGTCAACTGTCTATATGACTGATGTAACTAACTCTGTGACTTATATCTTTATGTCAACTGTCTATATGACTGATGTAACTAACTCTGTGACTTCTATTGTTATGTCAACTGTCTATATGACTGATGTAACTATCTCTGTGACTTCTATCGTTATGTCAACTGTCTATATGACTGATGTTACTATCTCTGTGACTTATATTGTTATGTCAACCATCTATATGACTGATGTAACTAACTCTGTAACTTCTATCTTTATGTCAACTGTCTATATGACTGATGTAACTAACTCTGTGTTTTCTATCGCTATGTCAACTGTCTATATGACTGATGTAACTAACTTTGTGACTTCTATCGTTATGTCAACCATCTATATGACTGATGTTACTAACTCTGTGACTTCTATCTTTATGTCAACTGTCTATATGACTGATGTAACTAACTCTGTGACTTCTATCGTTATGTCAACCATCTATATGACTGATGTTACTAACTCTGCTTGTACATCGCCCCTATTACAGAGTATTTGGCAGGCCTCAAGGTGGTTGTTTCTGCTCATGTTTGGACTGCCAACCCTTATCATCTCTTTCATCTGCTACAGCCTCTGCTGTATGGAGCCTCTTGATGACATTCCTGATGAGGACGAGGATGATGAAGATGATGAGAAAGAGCGGCCCTATGATGTACCACCACCTGCCCTTTCATCTGAATCACTGCCTCCCTATGGTAAGTATGCTGTCTGATCTATGTACATTCTGGTGACTAAAGCTGTGACTTCATGTAATGAGTGCTGTACCAGATGTCATGAGTGCTGGGACTCAATTTCATGAGTGATGTGATCAGATGTCATGGGTGCTGTGATCAGATGTCATGGGTGCTGTGACTTGATGTTATGAGTGCTGTACCAGATGTCATAGAGTGCTGTGATCAGATGTCATGAGTGCTGTGACTGGATGTCATGAGTGCTGTACCAGATGTCATGAGTGCTGTGATCAGATGTCATGGGTGCTGTGACTGGATGTCATGAGTGCTGTACCAGATGTCATGAGTGATGTGACTCCATCTTATGATTGCACTGCATATTTCACGAGTACTGTGTCTTTCTCATGAGTGCTGTGATTCAATGTCATGAGTGCTGTACCAGATGTCATGAGTGCTGTGATTCAATTTCATGAGTGCTGTGATCCGATGTCATGAGTGCTGTGACTGGATGTCATGAGTCCTGTGACTGGATGTCATGAGTGCTGTGATCGGATGTCATGAGTGCGGTGATCGGATGTCATGAGTGCTGTGATTGGATGTCATGAGTGCTGTGATCAGATGTCATGAGTGCTGTGATCAGATGTCATGAGTGCTGTTATCAGATGTCATGAGTGCTGTGATCGGATGTCATGAGTGCTGTGACTGGATGTCATGAGTCCTGTGACTGGATGTCATGAGTGCTGTGATCGGATGTCATGAGTGCTGTGATCGGATGTCATGAGTGCTGTGATCAGATGTCATGAGTCCTGTGATCGGATGTCATGAGTCCTGTGACTATATGTCATGAGTGCTGTGATCGGATGTCATGAGTCCTGTGACCAGATGTCATGAGTGCTGTGACGATGTCATGAGTGCTGTGACCAGATGTCATGAGTGATGTGAAGATGTCATGAGTGCTGTGATCAGATGTCATGAGTGATGTGAAGATGTCATGAGTGCTGTGATCAGATGTCATGAGTGATGTGAAGATGCCATGAGTGCTGTGATCAGATTCTCTAGTATTCCTGCTCTTTAAACTCTCCCAGAATTGGCCCTTTGGGTAATGGGATGTTTCAACCCAGTCAACACAACAGCCCGTGTGTTGTTGTGCTGTTCAGAACCCAGTCAACACAACAGCCCGTGTGTTGTTGTGCTGTTCAGAACCCAGTCAACACAACAGCCCATGTGTTGTTGTGCTGTTCAGAACCCAGTCAACACAACAGCCCGTGTGTTGTTGTGCTGTTCAGAACCCAGTCAACACAACAGCCCATGTGTTGTTGTGCTGTTCAGAACCCAGTCAACACAACAGCCCGTGTGTTGTTGTGCTGTTCAGAACCCAGTCAACACAACAGCCCATGTGTTTTTGTGCTGTTCAGAACCCAGTCAACACAACAGCCCGTGTGTTGTTGTGCTGTTCAGAACCCAGTGAACACAACAGCCTGTGTGTTGTTGTGCTGTTCAGAACCCTAGTCAACACAACAGCCTGTGTGTTGTTGTGCTGTTCAGAACCCAGTCAACAGAACGACGCATGTCTTGTTGTGCTGTTCAAAACCCAGTGAACACAACAGCCCATGTGTTTTTTGCTGTTCAGAACCCAGTCAACACAACAGCCTTAGTGTTATGCTGTTCAATCTTCCCAAGCCTGGTTTGGGGCCTCCAAAAGTGACCAAAAACTGGTTCATGAACATCTTCAGAAAAATAAAATTAATGTAGAACAGTGCTTATGAGTCAACGAAAATGTAGCTCTTTTTGTGGAGAGCAGGATAAAATGTATGAGATAATCAGGTTTAACTTCCCGCACTGTCTGTGAAAGCTTATCCTATTGTAAACATGAGTTAGTATTATCAGATATCTCACGTGTAATTATTTATTTAATAACTACCTATAGTATAACAAAAATCATATACACATGTACCACTGAAAAAGTTTTTTAAAATACCGGTACTTTGATCTTTAATAAATAAATAAACTCACTGAAATATGTTTTATATTTCATTTAAATCTAATCATGTATTACGTAATAGCTGTACATACAAAGTTAGTAAATTGCTAAATGATCCCAATAATGGCTTCTACCACACAGATGGCTTAGAGAACAATCCAGTCAAATCAATGGAGGAAAAGAAACAGGAGTAAGACAAGGCATTGTGATGGACAAATGGATGATGTGGATAAATGTATCTGACCTGACCCATGTTGACCAGACAAAACAGAAGCATGTCTGCATAATTTCATTCTCCATTTTTAATGTAATCCAATTGAAACATGTGATTATTACTTTAGCTGCTTTGAGAATTTTTTTTCTCTTGGCTCAAAATTGGGGATATAGTCAATAAATTAAACAAAAAAATGACTTGATTTTTATTTATTTATCTTCTTGCATTTTATTATTTACGCAAGGAAGATAGAAAAGCAAAAGAGTAAAATTCACATTTTCCCGGTAGTAACAGACTTAAGCAAAACTAAATGAAATCCTCATGCATAATGTGACGTTAAATGACCACTGAATGCAGTAGAATAATTTTGGCCACCCCAGGTGTGTGTGTTTTATTTATCCTATGACTTGCCACCAGTCACTATGATGTGTTCAGTGTTCCACAAATAGGATATTTTTCAAGGATATTTTTCAAGGATATTTTTCAAGGATATTTTTCAAGGATATTTGTCAAGGATATTTTTCAAGGATATTTTTCAAGTATTTTGTGTAATCATTATTGTTCATGATATCACAGCTGTTTTTATTTATTTTGCTCACCATATTTTTACATTAGAGTTAGAGTGTGATTTGTTAATTTTAAAGTAAATTGTTTTAAATTGGCGCAGATTTTTCAATCATATTAATTTTTTTATTTCGTAGCTGCTGTTAAAAAGTATGTAGTTATATAAATATATGTTAATTTTCTAATGATCAAAATGTCTAGTCATCAGCTAATATCATCATTTGAAAATGGTAAGGATTTTAGTTGTGTTACTGTCTAATGTTAAAGAAATAATGATGGATGAAATGGCCTAATCTTGGTGAAAAGTTTTCACACAGAAACATGAGAAGCAGTAATCAATGGTACATCCCAGCTCAGTTATTAACCAGAAATCCCTTTCTTTTGACTGGTTTTATATAATCATCATATTTGCTATAGAAGTTTTAGCTGATTAATAAAAATAGCTTTTTTTTTAAATGGCCGTCTCAAATGATGTGTAAAGTTGATGGGTTAGACATCTCTTAAATGCATGTTGAAAATTCAGCCAGCCTGTATTGGAGGTTTTTACAAAACTAAATAACTTTTTTTAACATGATATTTAGTGACTTATGTCATAATAAAATGTTTGTAAATATCTTCTCTTAGATCAACCACTAACAGAGAAATTTAACTGCCTACAAAATTTCTTTGATTAGGTATTTTTGGGCTATTTATTTTTGTATGTCTAGTTATAATTTATGGTGCACAGATGTGATTGCCAGGACCTCACATAAAAGAAATTAGGACATCATTTTACACATAGGGGCTGTCGATAAAGTACATCATGCTATTTTTAACTCCCCCCCCCCGTCACAAACTGTCACAAATCTTGGACCCCCCCCCCTTAAAGTACGTCACACTTTCAAAAAAATAATAATTTATTAACAAAATAGTTAGAATTTAATATAAAAAACCTTGATGTCACACATGGCCGGACCCCCTCCCCTCCCCCGTGTCACAAACTGTCACACTTTCTTACACCCCCTCCCCCCATCTCTAGCTTGACGTACTTTATGGACGTCCCCATATCTGTATCCGCCCTAGGGGCATTAAATCTAAGACTCAGACTTTAATTTCTAGTACTCTCCCCTGTACTCTCCGCTGGTACACCCAGAGGAAAGATTGCAGGTCAGTTTTGGCTCATCTTGTCAGAGAATTGTTTCAGCCCCCTGATCGACTGTTCATTTATTTCTTTTATAGAGCACATTCAAATGCCAGTGTATTCTATCAATGCATTGAAATACTCTACATTCAAATTCAAGTATTTGCTGTAAAACATATTTGAATAATCTTGGGTTATTGTCTTGTATTATTGTCTTTGCATGTATATTCCACAATCTCTTTAATAGCATGATTGATTTTTTTTTAGCATTGAAATATAATTATTCTCTAAATGTTTACGCTCATAAAACATTTTATTTGGCTTCACATGAACGTAAAGATGAAATTTTATTAAAGTTTAATCTTCCTATCTTACTTTTTTTTAAAAAGAAATTTGTGGTCTCAAAATTATATTATTGGAAAAAGTAAGTTTGATCAAGGAAAAAGAAGAGAGATAACCCATTAATGCAATACCTCTTTGATGTCAACACCATTTACTTACTGTACCAGATATAGATGTTCTTTCACTTTGAGATTATCATTACATCTTTAACAGAAATTAACAAAGGTTAATTACATATTTTATAAATTAGTTTTTGATTGCTCAAATTCCTAATTGCAGTTTCTATTACAGCTAATTTAAACTAAAAATGTATTTCATTTATATTTATTTATTTTTTTTGGTCCACAAGATGTTAACTGAGCTGGGTTGTTAGTTGATATTAACTTGTGCACGTTTGATTAGGATTCTTGTCTTGATATATACAATATACAAGATTATGTCAATTTGTAACATTGACTGGGTCATTGTTTTATAGCCCCCTTCAGCTTACATCCCTAACAGATTTAAATAAGGGGCCGTACATAAATGACGTCACGCACCTAGGGGGGAGGGGGTCACACTTTTGTGACGATGCGTGACGAGGGGGAGGGAGGGGGGTTGAAGAAATGTGACGTCACATCAAAAGGGTAACTTGAAATAAAACTTCCACTGAAATATTTGGTCGCTTACAATTTATTTAATGACTTTTTTAAAAAAAAATCAGTGCTTCTCAATGTGCCGGTCGGTAGGCCATCAGACGCTGGTTGGCGTAAGCTATCAAGACACGAAAATTAAATATAATTATAATCCTTAAGTTTGAGAATCCACAAGATAACATATGAAATTGTTACACTGCGTCGTTTGATGTTGACATCAAAGCATTTGTTATGTAACCGCAGCTCCGTTTGTTTCTTTCGAACTTGTTTGCCCGTTACCCCAAAATATACAAGTTTATGTGTGCGTTACCCCACCCCCCCAGACTCTAGGTCCTGCTCACATGACTCGGGGATTTGGTGGAGCGTCGTTATTCCCCGAAAATGCTACTGGTGAGTTTTACATGCATGACACGTGTCTAAAAATGATCTGAATAGGATTATGTGTAGATATTTTAAGTCAAAATGACACGGAATATCATTTTTCTTTAAAAGGGGAAAGTCCATAATTCTATTTGATAGAATTAAAAACGTTTTAAGTTTGATATAATTGTTCGATTGGTTTTTGGTCAAACCCCCCTGGCCATTCTAGTCTTCTAGATCAGTGCTTCTCAAAGTGGTGGTCCGCGGTCCGTGGGCCATCCGCTGCTGGTCCGCAGATGTTCTCAAAAAAAGGACAGAAAAAATTGTCAGTGCAGGGAAAACAATGCAACGGTCCCTGGTGCAATGGAAAAAATTCCTGCCGGTCCGCAATACTAAAAAGTTTGAGAAGCACTGTTCTAGATATAATGGTAAATGAGCCCATTTAAAATTAGTCAAGTATTCATTAACTTTATTGAATGCATCAAATTCTTGATATCACAATTCGAGAGGAGCACAAAACAACTTTTCTACTTAGCTCAGTTTTAAGGCATTAATTTTAAATATCACAGAAATGATACGTGATAAATACAAGTCATGTTGATTAAGATTATTGTCATTCGTGTCAATATAAATGAAAGTAAGGTAGATTTAGGTGTCTTCGTATAGTACGTAGGTAAGAAATCTACATAGTTGCCAAATTTTAAAAAAATGCATTTTCTGGAAGGAACCGGTTCAATAATGGACATATGTTCCAAGCGTACAGGTGCACATGACGTATTTTAATATATCTAGTGGATTGTAGTGGATGTTATATGTCCAAATGAGTCTGCATTACCCCCAAGAATTCCCTTTTTGACCCCAGATGAGGCTGTTTACCTCTGTTCGCCTACCTCTTTCTTACGGGTTGCCCGTCAGTCAATTGAGGGATTTTTTAAAAAATACATTTTAAAAATGTTATTTTTAAATAATTTTTTTTCTAAACAAAGACGTTAACCGTGATGATTAATAGTCAATGTTTAATTTGTATGCATTAAAATAAAATATAAGCTAAGGATGTTAACACAGTTCGTTTTCTGAAGGCCAGTTAAACGTTTTTACAAAATGCTTCACGCGAGTTACGATATTACAATGTAGATCTTCACTAAATAAATAATAAATACTTAAATGACATTAAAAGTGATTTGAAACATACTTATTTTCAAATAGAAAATAAGTAGTATATATTTATTTTTATTTTTTTAGGGGGGGGGGTCAAAGATTTGTGACGTATTTTTAGAGGGGGGATCTAAGTTTTTGTGACGAGGGGGAGGGAGGGGGTCAAAAATCGGCAAAAATCGCGTGACGTCATTTATGGACGGCCCCTAAGCTGCTAGGCAGGTGCCAGTGTATTGATAAATATGTTGGCTTTGGTTATTTGGATGATGGATGCATACAAGAGAACCTGCCCAAAATGGCTGCCATTACTTGACATGTTGATGACTGTGTCAATAGTTTAAAACAAAAGAAACATTTTAGTCACCTTTGGGTATGTTTGGCTGTCATGCAAAATTCGCATCAAATGAGGTGGATGGTGTGATCAAATCTTTTGGTGTGTATGTGTGTGTAGAAAGTGTGTGTAGAAAGTGTGTGTAGAAAGTATGTGTAGAAAGTATGTGTAGAAAGTGTGTGTAGAAAGTATGTGTAGAAAGTGCGTGTAGAAAGTTAAGGTGACAGGCACATAAACTGAGTTGTTTTAAATACCTCAGTTCTCAGTAAGGGCAGAGATACAAAAACTTGTCCCAAAATATCAAGTTTGAAATTTGTGTCTCTGTTCATTCAAGAATAGACTATAACTATAAAGTATTTACCTGTCAGGTAACATTTACGTTCAATATTTGAAGTTGCATTGAACTTAATTCAAAATTAGTAATTACAAGATACGCCCCATGGCGTATTATACGCGCAGACTTGCTCATGGATAGTGCAAAGCAAGGGGAGAAAGAATGGACACAAACTAAAGCACGAAGAAATCAAAACAATGCAAGTGAACACAAGAACCATTGTTGCCCCTCTCTCCACCACCTGGGCTTGCCAAACCATAAACTGATTAGTCGACCCCAGCGAGGGTCATTCGTCATGCTTATTTGCACATTCTTGCTTTGGTGAATTATATATATAGATAGTTTGAATATATTCAAATACGTATAACTAAATTAATTTTAAAAATCTAAATAAGCACATTAAAAGTAGTTAAAATTATGGGGATAATTTATCTTTTAAGTTGATGATCTTATGTTCAAAAACATATGAAATATAATTATTTGTTTAAAAGTTTCTTTATAAATAGTTTATTGCAAATTAAATATTTATGTGTAATGAAAGTGTATAAAAGCAAAGAGGAAAGATATTTCAGTCTTACTTATTATTCTTGTGGTACTGAGCTGGAATTCTTGCTTAGAAATTGTTTCATTTGGTTTCTATATTAAATAACTGATCTTCATAATGACAATGGTTCTATCCTATATGTTATATGTTAAAATATACAACACTTTTGTAAATATGTTGACAGGTTTGCCATCGCCATGTCATCGTAAAATAATGCAATTTATATTATGACTTTTATTGTATGCATTGCAGATGATTTTTTGAATAAATCAATTTAAATATTTTAATATCACATTGCATTTTTTGCTGTCGTATATGTATTATTGCAAAAGTTTTTAATTTGTGTTCCAGAGTCAAGACTCTATACTATAAGAATGAATTTCAAATTTATGAAAACTGTTGAGTTAGTTTATTGTTTTAACACTTGTTAGAAAGATTACCAAAAGTTGTATTTTTCCTATCTTTTTTTTTGTGGTATTCTAAATGGCATGAACTTATAACTGGCTAAATGTAGAATGATAAAATTACATCTAAATGGACCTATTGCCCCTCTAAAGTTGTTACTGAACACTGGTCAATTCTGCAAATATTTTTACTGGACAAATGTTTGATGTCATAAATTGGTGTGATTAGTTATTTCAAATAGTCAAATATTTGTGTTCTTTCAAGCTGTATCATTTATCATTATCTTTACATTCTTTCAAGCCGTATCATTTATCATTATCTTTACATTCTTGTAAGTCATGTTTTTAAAATTACAAAATATGTTCAACTTATTTAATATTAATTTTAGTCCCAGGGCCAGTCTTTCCTTAAAGGCTATTGCCTAAAAACTAGAAGAAATTTTTTAATTCTTTTTAAACCTTCCAACAAAAATATTAGACTGTGCAGCTGTTAGACTGCCAGAACAGAAATATCAAACTGTGCAGCGTTTAGACTGCCAGAAAAGATATCTAGAAAATTTAAGTTTTAATAGTGGTGCACCGAATTCAAATTTTTTAAATCCGGCCAGAGCCGGATTTGACCTGATTTATGAAGTGAAATCCGGAGCCGGATTTGTAAAAATGGCCGGATTCTGAATTTGCCGGAGCGGAAATCTGGTATACCCCCTAATTTTTAATGACATAATTTGATATAAATTATTATAAATAATGTATTTTTAGAATACACATTGAGATTGTATTTTATTTGAACATTTTATTTATTATTATAATGTGTACAGCTTGTCATAAAACAGGCTATCAATTTTTTTAAAATCCAAAATTGTGGAAGATAAAAAGATCATCTAGATACTTTTGTAATTTTACTATTTTGTAAATATTTGTGTTTGCTTGTAACAAGTAAGTACATGTATTAGCTTAACTATATAAATATCTCAAACTATTTGATGCGTTCAGATTTTTACAAATTCAACTGAAACAAGGCTAAAAGTTTTATAGCTTTCTATGTTTCTGTTTGATTTGATTTCAAATAAACCAGCTACAAAACATAAACCAGAAATAAAATGTGCATTGAAAGTTTACGGTTTGATCTGTCTAGCTTTATTTATATAACTTTATTTGGGTTCATTTAGGATTGTCCTAATATTTAATTTTAGCTACCATGAAAGGAGCTTTGCTATTTATTTTTTAAACATTAACTTCTCGTTGTAATTTAAATTAAATTTTCTTTTGATTGTGAAAAATTTCCTCTTTTTTAAAATATTATTTCAGCAAAGGTAATTAAGAATTAATTTTGTTTAAATTTTTAGATTGATGTTTTGTTAATTGTTTTAATGTCGTGTCATTCTATGACTTTTCTTTGTATCTTAAGCAGTGCATTAAATTTTCAGATGTTAAATGGATCAAATATGACTTTTAAAATAAAATTCTTAGTTTCATTACAGTTAAAGTTTCTGTGTGTTTTGTTATGATCAGCCTTGTACTTGTACTGTGGTTTATATTTGTTACGGGCAAAGCCCGAAATCGGCCAATTCGCGAAGTGGCCAATGTTAGCCGGCCAAAGCCCGAAATCGGCTTTGGCCGGCCAGTTCGCGAAATGGCTAGAGTCGATTGGCCAAAGCCCGAAGAAAGAAGTCATGAGCAGATTGAAGGTTGACTAGTGAGATTTCATACTTAAAATTGATTGTTATTTACAAATGATAGAGAAACCAGGGACTGTTCGTTGGCTGGCACATGTTACATAATTACATGTTACGAGGGCTAGACTAAGTGACTACCACATGACCCCGTGTGTTGGCAAGACTTATGGGGCAAGGTAAATAAAGGGAGTGGGCAGAGAACCTTTATCTGACCACATGGCCTTTTTATTGTCCGATTACATCAGATCGAGGTGGCGGTGGATAGGGTTGGAAGGACTTTCTACCTCAGAAAATAGCGCACATACCACAATCATGAATTCGCATTGAATTTTAACAGGTTGTCAGTGTATAAACTTTTTTTCAATCAACCTATCATAAATTCAACGTTAAAAATAACTATTCCATACTGTTTTTGATTTTTAATAGATAATTATTGTATATTACTATTACATTATTTTTATACCAAAAATAAATATTTAAAAAAATCATTTACAAAACAAAAAAATAAATAAAACTATTTTATGGTCTTAAAAGAAAAGGGTCGAAACGTGCTGTGATCGAATCGGCATGGATTTGTTCATCTGCTGATTTTGCACTTTCCAGTACAGAACAACGTGTCGTAGCTAACAATTAATGATAAGTTAATAGCCTCAGTAGGCTATACTTAGTATTGTGTTATTACACCCCACGACACCATACGTGCCCTATGATTTATCTTTTCAACTGGAAACGTTGATTGGGACGTTATAAATACGAGTAATACAGTACTCACACTGAAATAGGGCCGGTGTAACAGGCCAGATTAAATCCCTGACCAGAATATACCCCGGGGGTTAAACTGGCCTAGGCCAGAATATACCCCCCAGAATATACCCCTTTGACAACATAAGGATATATAGTAAAAAATGAATGAATGACTATTAAGACATTTTTATGAGTTTTAGCTTTGTCAGAGAAGTTAAACTCATTTATTAAGTAGGAAAGATGTTTTATTTACAGTAAAACAATAATAATAAAATAATTTCTTTTATTACGATGTCTGATATGACGGTAACTTTTTATCTAAAGTTACAGTCTACACAAGTATAGATGGAATCAGCGTTTTTTTTTATTATCTTTTTTTAATTAATTTTTTTTTAAATTGTAAGTTGACTAATTCAAGCAATACATGAATTGATTATTAAAAAAAAATCTTTAAGCGCGATAGGGACTAGCCTATAGTTGTAGCTTTTCAAAAGCTTGCGAACATTTATTTCGTGTACCTCGCTTATTAATCAAATCATTATGTTTAATTATTTTGAGTATGGCAATAAAGATTATTTTAGATTATTGAATTAAATTATGCATGAATGTTTTTTTTTCTTTTTATGTTTTTTTTCCTCCTCTCATACATTTTAAATGTTACTAGAACAACGGTTAAGGCATATCTTCATTTTATTTTTCAAATAAACATATCATGGCACTTTTCCTTTTCTTTAATCTCTCTGAATATACGCTGACATGCAAAATAATTTAAAGAATATGATGACTAAAAGTGTGGTAAACATTGCCTTCACGGAGTCTTAAGACATTCAAAAGAAACCTTTGCTCCAGTAGTGCAAATTATTTTTAATATTTAAATCAGCGCAATTCATTTCTACCTGTGTTACTCTTAAAACAGTACGGTCATCCTTATTAGATTTCGACAATGTTGAAATGTCAACCCGAATTTTGGTGGCACTTTTGGCAGAGATAAGACAGCCACAATCTCTGAACGTTGTTATTGGAAAAGAATGAAGAATGACGTTCACAAATACAGTGGCGTAACAACGGGTTGGCATCGGGGCAGTTGCCAAGGGCGCCTGCTCAAAAGGGCGCCACTAAATCTCTTATTTTTAAATTTGTATTTAAATAAATACTGTCGGACCTCACTAAGTCGAACTCAAAAGGACCCTAAAAAATTCCACTTACGGAGTTTTTGAGTTAGGGAAAATGGCGTAATACGCGCCGATTAATCAAGGACAATGTAGATATTGAGAGGTTGGGGGGGGGGAACAGCCATACCGGCTAGTAGGCTTGACAGGAAAGATAGGCGGTGTCTATGTTTCATATTAAAGGAAGCCAAATTGCTTTGACATGCCAACATAAGCCCGTGAGAGGAGACACCTTCCCTCCCCTCCCCCACTTTACTTCCTCCACAGTGGGATGGGGGGGGGTAAGATTTTTCTGCGCCTATTACGCCAGTTTTCCTAACTCGATAACTGCATAAGTTGAATATTTTCCCCCCCCTTTGAGTTCGACTTAGAGAGGTCCGACTGTATTAACAACAGGCCAATACGCCAGCTAACAGAATTGCTTAGCTGTAGTCGGTGGATTGTTTCTTAAATTTACTTTTAATTGTGAGTTTCTATCGTTATGTATCAGATAAAGAGTATGACACATTGATACTATTGCTTTTATTTATAACTAGCTGACCCGCGGCGTAGCATACGCCGCTAATGATTTAGTGACGGGTGAAGACTTCCTGAAAGACACGGTTGTCAAAATGGGGTGGGTTTGGGCAAACGACTGTGAGTGAATGAAAAGAAGGAACTCTGGAGAGACCCGCGGCGTATCACCCGTAAAAAATGACGGAAGTGTTCAGCTGAAATCTATTTATTTTGAAAAAATGCACTTTTTTAGGGCGCCTACGGCGCCCACCTTTTTCAAAATCCCAACTAACTTGTCCTTGTTTGATCAATACGAAATATTAAATTTTCTGAAATGTACACAATGTATTTTATAACTTTTTACATTGTTCCCTTTTTACAAAATTAAAATATCAGCGAAAACAATGACGTCATATATTTTTTTTACAGCGCATATTTAATTTGCACACCTTTTGATGCATTGGTGGAGTAATTTGGTGCGCTGCTTTCTAAAATTAGTATCTGTTGAACATACTTGCAGCTTGTCTCGCAGGGTCCGACCACGAAGAGAATCTAATATATAAAGCTCAGTTCGTGTTTGTATCTTTGTATGTTTGTATGTTTGTATGTTTCACTTTTTCGACTTTCTGTTAGACAGCCATGAAAAACCAAATGACGGACGGGGACCAAATTTGGCAGGACGGTTCCTTTTACCCTGAAGGTGGTTTTAAGTTAGTTTTTGTAATTGTCTCTTTTGCCCGAATGCCGTAAATTAAATAATCAGAAAATGCAGAGACAAAGAATAAAAAATTTAACCTCATTTCTGTATTGAACAAATTTACGAGGACGTTCAAATGCCGTTCAAAGCGAGTTACTTTTGGTCACGTTTTTTCCCCAATACTTTATTTTCAGCGGTGTGCATTCAAAAAATATTATAATGTCTAAATACGGTGCGCACATTTTCGTGTACGCTTCATAATTTGAGCTGTGTAGTACAAAGAATTGTCATTTTCTTTACTGTTACTTTCTATATATTAGATAGACACGTAAACATATTTAATTACAACTGCCACACGATGCATTAGATTTAATTGTTTACACGTTTAAATTTAATTGCGAATTTGTTTTAATCATTTTCTTTTCCATAACTTGACATTTAATAAAAACCTATTTATATAATAATCGTGTCAGTGGTTTTTTTCAAGGCTTCAATTTTAGCGGTGCGCTTTCTAAAATCTTTTATAGCCTGATTACCGTGCGCACATTTTCGTGTACGCATCTTAAATTTAGCTGTGTCCTATTAATATAACATTTATAAAAAGTGTTGTCAATAAAATACACACCTAATTGTGCGACAGAAATGTTGTTCAATATAATGCGCACCCTTACACTCTATCTCAAAAAATAACATGATACAGAGGAATAAATAAAATAATCTAAAAAATCATTAATTCAATTACGGTACATGTGATCGATCTGAAATTTTGATACATAGTTTCTTTCATCGCCACCAAACTACCTGCTAAATGTCAGCTCGCTAGCTTACGAGGAAGTGGGTTAAAATTGATCCAAAGTTTTGGCGACAAGCAATCAAGGGTGCAGACATCACGAGTTAATATAAAGGATTTTTAAAAATGCCCGGAAAAAAACAAGTTTTTCACTATAAATCCTTTATGTACGAGACGTAACTAAAAGAATGTTCATTATAATACGCAGCGCAAGACCATCCAGAAATACAAAATTGCAGTTGTGTCGTAAAATATGTTTAATTTAATGCGCACCGATCAGGAATATATTTATAAAAAGAGTTGTCAATAAAATACGCACCTTATTGCGCGACAGAAAGTTTGTTCAATATAATACGCACCGCGACGCTCTATCTCAAAAAATAGCATGATACATAAAAATAATTAAAATAATCTAAAAAATCAATAATTTAATTACGGTACATGCGATCGATCTGAAATTTTAATACATTATTTTTATTATCTATAAGAAACTGCTTGCAAAATTTCAGCTGGCTAGCTTACGAGCAAGTGGGTTAAAAATCGATCAAAAGTTTTGGCGACAAGCAAGGGCGGGCGGCCGCAGACACCACGAGTTTTAAAGGATTTTAAAAAAAGGATTTTAAAAAACACGTTTTTATAAGTGGACTAAAAATAATAAAATAATTTAAATCTTCTAAGTTCATGTACTTTCGTTTAATTTGACTAAAAACGCGGGGCGGGATTTTGATATAAAAATTAAAGATTTAAAATGCAAAAGACAGATCTATAAGTGAGAGCATGGGTGAACTTAAGAATCTTTTTAAATCCCTTATATTAACTTCACCGCCGTCTCTCTCTGTCTCTCTGTCTGTCTTGGGCGGGCACTGCGGAAAATTAAAAGTCGAAAATGACCCACTTCCCGTGATCCGATCGAGCTGAAATTTGGCACACGAGCCCGTCTCACCTACCAATGCATAGTATACAATTTTTAGATCGATCGAATGTACTGTAATTAAATAAAGGCATTTTTAGTTTATCCTTATATAAGGTATGTAATTCAAATTCTCTGTTTGTTATTGTTTTTTTCCCTCGTGAGCGTTTGAGTTGACGAGTTGACGCGACTCATCGAAGTACCGGCGTGCTTTTGTTTACATTTTACGTGTCACGCTGAGCTCGGTCAAGCGATCGGTGACCAGACTTCCAGGGTTATGAAGCAAAGTTGAATTAAGACATATTCAGTCTGTAAATATTTGTAAATATTTTTTGTTTATCTCTCATATATAAGGGATTTATAGTCAAAAACTTTGTTTTTACGTGTTTGTTTTATTTACCTTTATTTATTAAGGGTTTGTGCTACTTTCGTTTAAACTCGTCTGTAGAAACAATAAATAAAATGTAAAAAAATCTTTTCTTAAAAAGGACACGCTTTTATTTACAAACATTTACAGACTGAAACGCGATGATTTCCCCTGTCCTTGATGTAAACACGGGAATTTACGAGGGCTAGAGTGAAACCAGTGAGCCGTGGAGGTCAACTCTAGCAGACGACTATACATTCGAAAAAGTGATAAATTGTTTAATTTCATTACGGTACGTTCGATCGATCTGAAATTTTTATACAATGCATTGTCATCCAAGATCTATCTGTGGTAAAATTTTGAGATCTCTGGGTCCATCAGAAGTGGTTTAATTTTACGTTTCAAGATTTGAAGGAAGGATGGATACAACATACAAACATTGTGACTTAAATAAAAGCGTGTAAAATTAAGACCAACAGATGTAGAAATCTGGTTACTTAATTTTAAATAAAAAACCATCGTCGTCGGCAGGATTCGAACATACGCGGGAAGATTCCAATGGATTTCAAGTCCATCGCCTTAACCACTCGGCCACGATGACTTATTTCATGCTATAATTCTAAGGATTACAACAAATATTGAGGTTTTCTCTACCGTCGGCCAAGTCCAGCTATTGCTGGTAATCTGCCTGACGGATTAAGACTTTTGAAATATTGATATTCTCATCCAAATATAGAAAAATGCAATTATTTTTAACTAAGGAAAATCTTTTCTTTAAAAAGGGAACTTTACCACGAGCTGTTCATACGAAAACTTGTTGAAGGCAACGAAAAATATCAAATGTGTCCTATAGATGTTACACTATTATATTATTATAGTATGCGTATACTAATAGACTTAGCCCATTATCTCGCTCAGTGGCTTAATTACATTTGGAATCATTATCATCATCAAAAGATGTGTTTTTTCTACTAAGACGTAGTCTTACGAAATATAATAACGTTCATGGCGTGGTTTGCCAAAATGGAGCTGACACTTAGCCGTGAAGAATACAACACTCAAATAGACATATGGTTAAAAAAAACTGTTCTGATTCCATTTTTAAGATCAAACACATTCACATTTCAACAAGAAAAGAGTTGCTTGAACAGACCAGAAAAACCAATTCACTAACAAAATTCAAAACTGTAATATAATGGAAGACATTATAATTATGTGCATGTCATGTTTTGCCCAATGGGGGTTTCTAAATTCTTAGAATTTCGCGCCCTGTGACAAACTATAACTTTGCCGTACCCTCCTAGTATACAATATAATAGCCCAAGTCACTGGAAGGAAGGAAGGAAGGAAGGATGTGGAACGCTATGACGTCATTTTTTGAGCTTATATTTTAATACAAGGCGTGCATCGATAGGCGCGCAAAAAGGTGTGCAAAATAATTATAAATTAAAGACGCGCTGTGAAAATATATATATTATATGACATAGATCTAATTGTTTTAGCTTATATTTTAATTTTTGAAAAGGGAACGATGTAAAAATATAATTTGATGATTTATAATTATAAAATACTCTGTGTACATTTCAGCAAGTTTAATATTTCGTATTTATCAAACAATGATAAGTTACTTGTGCTTTTGACAAAAAAGAGTAGGCGCCGTAGGCGCCCCAAAGCTGCAGTGAGCGCCGTAGGCGCCCTACAATTCCTATTATAAAATACTTTTTGTACATTTCAGTATGTTCAATATTAAGTATTTATCAACCAAGGATAAGTTAGTTGGGCATTTGAAAAAACGTGGGCGCCGCAGGCGCCACGGTGCCGCAGCACAACCTAGTTATATATATAGATAGATAGATACAATGACATGATATTTCAAGTTTTGCTGTATTCTTTATTGTCGTAATAAAACCCCGTTTGATCAACCAATTTATTTGGTATTATTTAGTAAATAATAAACTGAAAATTAGTATTGTTCCTGTCTTATGCATTTTTTATATTCACGTTGTATGACTGTCACTGACACGCTACGTAATTATTGTTATAAATAAAATAAGAAAAATTCATTTATTTTTCTAATAAATGAAAAAAATCGCAAAGCTGAAACTTGTCAATTTATCAAGAGCGCCTAAAATCAATAAGCCAAGGGTGCCAAAATCTAGTTACGCCTCTGCCTGGTATGTAAGATGTAGTTGTTATATTTGTACCTGGTATGTAAGATGTAGTGGTATTATACAAAATGTACTTGTATGTGAAATTGAAAGATATAGTGGTTATATATTTACAGAGGTGAACCGATGGATAATGCAAATAATCAGACTAGTTTCTTTAGCAATGAAAGTCTCTGTGTGAGATTACTAAAATGCTCAATTTCTGTTTTACTGATGTACAGTAAATGAAAGGGAGAGTGAAAGTTTAAAAGAGACACACTATGCTTAGTGGCGTACGTCCCCTGATGGAAGCCAAATTTTATAGCAATCCTTTTGACGGGGGAAAACATTTGGACTTAGCGTTCTTATACTTACAAGATGAGAATCATTTCTACTGGCCGTATAGAGTATAGAGGGTTCACCGACAAAACGGCCCCGGATAAAACAGCCCCGAAAAAACGGCCCCGACATAACGGCCCCGACAAAACGACCCCGGACTAATAGATGGACTAAAAGTAAAATGTTCAATCAAATATTAAATTCGTATGTTTACTCACCTATTCAGTGTCAGGTTTTGCTAATAATACACAAAAATAATGACATCGCAATAGTGAAATTAATTAATAGCCACCACGCGAAATGGTACCAATCGCGGCTGTTTGTTTGTTGACAAGAAACAATATAATAACATCACAAGATATAATTTTACAATTTTAACACTTTATTTAAGGGTTAAAAAGTTGACGAAAGCTTAAAATGAAAAAAAAATGTGTTTAAAATTGTTAACAGTTTGTCTGGGGCCGTTTTGACCGGGGTGTTATGTCGAGGCAGTTTTGTCGGGGTCGTTTTGTCCGGGACCGTTTTGACGGGTCACCCTTATAGATTAATTGGAGAATTTTAATCCTTAGCATTCAAGGCACATACGATAAGTTAGATGAACTCTCCTTCATGGCGTTCAGCAAAGATTTAGACCGAATTACTTAACTAACGCTAAAATGAAAGCTGCTTTTTGGTAGCCGATTTTTAGCAGAAAGCAGCACGTTAAAATTTTTGTGTATTCTTCATTTAACATTAATTTAATTTTTAAAAAAAAGTATCAATGGAATGAGTTTGTAGTCGATTGAGTCAACGCGACGCGCTATCAGTGGCGTAGCTATGGGTGGGGTCCAAATTCGAAAGTCCCCCTGGGCTCCCACTTGAGGGGGGGGCAAAGGAGTAATCGGTTTTTTTTTACATTTAAATATTACGGCACCGCCATGTATGTAGCCCCTCCCCCAAAGAGGCCAAGCCCCCGGGTACAAAAATCCCTACAAATTCCTGGCTACGCCACTGCGCGCTATTGTCATTCTTGTCAATAAAACGTTTTCAAATGCGCTTCTCTCATTAGGACAGAATGCTCTTGTACAATCTAACTGCATTAGAAGTACTATGGCACATGATTTAACATTTTCTGGACTATTTAAATAATTTAACTTATGGGCTGTGGAAATAAATGATTAATTAATCGATTCATCGTTAAAACAATTTAATGGATAATATTCATTTGATCGAAAAAAATTCCATTAAAATTTATTTTAAAAATTTATAATTGTCCTCCAGCCTAGTATTAGTTATTTTTATTTTATTTTTCTTTCATACTTTCCCTCGTATTATTATTATTTAGTTAGACGTGCATACGTAAACATAAAGGTTATTCTTCCTTTTTTTTTGCATAGCAGAACGAATTTGCTGTGTTACGTCACACAATTTTGGAGCCATGGAATTACTGCGACTTAACCGATTTCGCAAAATAACCAATCGTGAATTAACGCTATCTATATATGCGTTATAAAAATATAATTAATCGAAATTAATCGTTAATAGTTTCCCTTTTAATCGAACACCATTTTTTAAAATCAGTTGTTGAGGCTTCTCGTCCATGAGGGGCATCCACCGATCATCATCGGCGTCTGCGATTACTTCAAGGGCATAGGCCACCTACGAGAGACCTCCAGGCATCTCCATCCTGCGACAGCTTCTCCAGGATCTTCCATTCATGGCCAATTCTCTTGATGTCTGTCTCGAATTCTTAGTGCCAAGTGTTTCTTGGACGGCCTCTTTCCCGCTCACCCTGTGGGTTCCATTTCAGGGCTTGCTTTGTTGTATTAGAAGCAGGTTTTCTTAGTGTATGACCAATCCACATTCCACCGCTTCTGAAGAATCTCTTCCTCAATGGGCTTCTGTTTTATCCGCTGCCACGATTTTTTCCATTACGATTTTTAATCATTACCAGCCCTAATTTAAATGAATTTTAAGACGTTTGCTTTAGCCTTTCTTGGGAATATGTGCGATTATGAAAACTTAGAATGACTTTTATTTATTGGAGAATTTCATTTATGTAAACTGTCATAATTTTCTGACAGCCCTTAGGTGCGAAATCTTTCACATTGGCACTTT